>BDUI01010055.1:43129-55565 GCA_002335545.1 Apodemus speciosus | reverse complement strand
CCTGCCTCTGCCTCCCAAGTGCTGGGATTACAGGCATGCGCCACCACGCCTGGCTAATGCTGAACATTTCTTTAGGTGCTTTAGAGCCATTCAAGTTTTCTCAGTTGAGAATTCCGTTTAGTTTTGTACCCCATTTTTAAATAGGGTTATTTGACTCTCTGGAGACTAACTTCTTGAGTTCTTTGTATACATTGGATATTAGGCCTCTATTAGATGCAGGGTTAGTAAAGATCTTTTCCCAATTTGTTGGTTGCCATTTTGTCCTATTGTCAGTGTCCTTTGCTGTACAGAAGCTTTGCAATTTTATAAGGTCCCATATATCGATTCTTGTTCTTAGAGCATAAGCCATTGGTGTTCTGTTCAGGAACTTTTCCCCTGTGCCCATGTGTTCAAGATTTGTCCCCACTTTCTCCTCTATAAGCTTCAGTGTGTCTGGTTTTATGTGTAGATCCTTGATCCACTTGGACTTGAACTTTGTACAAGGAGATAAGAATGGGTCAATTTGCATTTTTCTGCATGCAGACCTCCAGTTGATCCAGTACCATTTGTTAAAAAATGCTGTCTTTTTTCCACTGGATGTTTTTAGCTCCTTTGTCAAATATCAAGTGACCATATGTGTGTGGGTTCTTTTCTGGGTCTTCAATTCTATTCCATTGATCTTTCTGCCTGTTTGCATACCAATACCAAATAGTTTTTATCACTACTGCTCTGTAGTAGAGCTTGAGGTCAGGGATGGTAATTCCCCCAGAAGATCTTTTGTTGTGGAGAATAGTTTTTGATATCCTGGGTTTTTTGAGAATTGCTCTTTCTAGATCTATGAAGAATTGATTTGGGATTTTGACGGGGATTGCATTGAATCTGTAGATTGCTTTCGGCAAGATGGCCCTTTTTACAATATTGATCCTGCCAATCCATGAACATCTTTCTACCTTCTGAGACCTTCTTCGATTTCTTTCTTCAGAGACTGAAGTTCTTGTCATACAGATCTTTCACTTGCTTCATTAGAGTCACAGTATCCACACTTTGGTCTTCCTTCTCCTTGAGCTTTGTTTGGTCTGTGAATTCTATCTTGGGTATTCCAAGCTTCTGGGATAATATCCACTTATCAGTGAGTGCATACCATGTGTGTTCTTTTGTGACTGGGTTACCTCAGGATGATATTTTCTAGTTCAATCAGGGATACAAATTGGAAAGGAAGAAGTCAAAGTATCACTATTTGCAGATGATTGATAGTATACTTAAGTGACCCCCAAAACTCCACTAGAGAACTTCTTACAGCTGATAAACAACTTCAGCAAAGTGGCTGGATATAAAATTAACTCAAACAAATCAGTAGCCTTCCTATACTCAAAGGACAAACAGGCTGAGAAAGAAGTTAGGGAAACAACACCCTTCACAATAGTCACAAACAATATAAAGTATCTTGGTGTGACTCTAACCAAACAAGTGAAAGATCTGTATGACAAGAACTTCAAGTCTCTGAAGAAAGAAATTGAAGAAGACCGCAGAAGATGGAAATATCTCCCATGCTTGTGGATTTTCAGGATTAATATAGTAAAAATGGAGGTGGTGCTACTTAGAGAGATTTGGAGGTAAGGCCTTGTTGGAGTAGGTATGGCAATATTTATTAGACAAAATGTGTCACTGGGGTGGGCCTTATGGTTTCAAATGCTCAATCCAGGCCCAGTGTAGAACTCTCAACTACCTCTCTGGCATGCTGTCTGCCTGCAAGCTGTCATGCTTCCAGCCTTGCTTCTTGGCCATGATAATGGACCAAACTTCTGAATGTAACCAGGCCACAATTACGTGCTTTCTTTTATAAAAGTTGGCATGATCATGGTGTCTCTTCACAGCAACATAACACTAAGACAGGCATATAAAAAATTAAGATAAAATACAAACAAACAAACAAACAAAAAACCATAGTAGGTCAAAACAAAGAAACAAACAAAAAACAAAAGCCAAAGAGAAAGCATTAGAAACACATACGGTACCAACACATACACATTTACACACACAGAAAATACACAAAAACAAAATCAGAAACCATAAAATATAAGCAAAAGACCTGTATGATAAAACAAATGACCAGACAAAACATTATTAAACAAAAACCCTCCAAACATTTTGTGTTTTGTGTTTCTACTGCCGGGTAGGGAACATGCCCTTAAATGTGGTTTGAACACACAATGGCATTATTCCACTATAATGTCTGATTGTTTAGGGATGGGGACTTGTGTCCACTTCCCCTGTCAGCACTGGGACCCCATCTGGCCTAGGCTGAGCCACTGCTGTGCACGCTGCCACGGTCTCTGTGAGTTCTTATGTGCGTCAGTCCTGTTGTGACTGAAAGGCCTTATTTCCTTATTCATCCCTTCTGGCTCTTACAATCTTCCCACCAGCCCTTCTTCAGAGATTCCTAGCCTTGAGAGGAGGAGTTTGCTGGAGATATCCTATTTAGGAGTGAGTGTTCCAAGGACTCTCACTCTGTACATTGGCTGTGGGTCTCTGTATTTTGTCCCATCTACCCAGGAGGAAGCGTCTCTGATGATGGCTGAGAAGGACAGCGATCCATGACTGTAACAGAATGTCATTAGGAGTCATGTCATTGTTACATTCCTAGTTTAGCACAACAGTAGCATTTGGTTTTCTCCTAGGTCTATGGCCTATCTGCCTCATGTCTTTGGGTACCTAAGCAGTGTTGGGTATGGGCTCCATCTCATGGAGTGGGCTTTGCTTCCAGACAGACAGTGGTTAGTCACTACCACAGCTTTTCTGCCACTACTTTAYTCATGTCTCTTTCTGGCAGGTCAGATCACCATTGCAGATTCAAGGGTGTGCAGCTGGATTGCTGTTCATTTTTTCTTTTTGTAGCATGCAGAGTATATTCCAGTACCATGAATGCTTTTAGTAGGAGTGAAGGTTCAAGCTCAACCTCTCCATGTGCAATGAGTTATGTAGGTTTTGTCGTCAGCAATAGAGCCTTGCTGTCAGTTTGTGGAGAGCAACTAATGGCTTTGGAAGTAGCCTGGTATCTTAGGATTTCCACTGTTGTGAGGAAACATCATGACCATGGTAACTCTTAGAAAATAAAACATTTAATTGGGACTGTCTTACAGTTTAGAGTTTTAGTCTATTATTATCATGGCAGGAAACATGGCAGAGTGCAGGCAGGTATGTGCTGGAGAAGGAGCAGAGAGTTCTAAATCTTGATCTGAAGGCAGCAGAAGGAGACTGTGTCACTGGGTATAACTTGAGCATAGGAGACCTCAAAGTCTGCCTCTACAGTGTCATACTTCCAATAAGGCCACACCCACTCCAACAAGGCCACACCTCCTAATAGTGCCATTGCCTATATGACAAGTATTCAAACACATGAGTCTATGGGGGCCATTCCTATTCAAACCAAAACACCTGGGTTGTTCGGGAGTTTCCATGGGCTCCTTTGGTCAATATCTTGAATAGAGGTAACCCATTCCCAGCGCTGGGCTTTGAGGTTTCAAAAGCCCACATCATTCCTGTTGGCTGGCTTTCCTCCTCAGGGTTGTTGTCTCAACATGTAAGTTCTTAGCTATTGCTCCAGCACCAAGCCTGTGTGTCTGCTGCCACACTCTTCACCATGCTGGTCATGGAGTAATCCTCTAAAACTGTGAGCAAGTGCCAAATAAACCCTTTCTCCCCTATAAGTTTTCTTGGTCATGGTGTAAYTTCACAGCAATAGAAAAATAACTTATGACTCGAACCACAAAATGGTTCTCAAGGAGTAACTTCTTCTATGTTTTGAAGTAAGCTGTGCATGCAGGTTAGAGTCCTAGGTTGCTAGATGCATTGTTAGCAGATCTATGTGCCCATAGCCCAAGTCAAGTGGAGTCCAGGTTAAGTTATCCCTTATGCTTGCTTGCACCAGAATGACTTCTAACTAGCCTGAATCAGGACAAAGATTTACTTGAGCCAGGTTTCCTAACCCTATAGGAAATTATTGAATTGTAGCAACATGATCAACAAGACTAAATTCTGAACTTAAAGCAAAACCAAGTCTTAGTCGGGTGTAGATTTACTGTTGTTTACAGCTCCCCTTCTGCCCTCTTTTATTCTAGAACTCTCTCCCATTTTTTTCTTTCTATAAAACACAATGTACAATAATCCTGCTCCTATCTGGTCTCCAAGAGAAAGGTTGCTCCGTATCCTTCATCTTCTCCTTGGGTCTACTGCCGAATATTTGGTCTACATGATTGTTGGCT
Source organism: Apodemus speciosus (assembly GCA_002335545.1). Lineage (NCBI taxonomy): Eukaryota > Metazoa > Chordata > Mammalia > Rodentia > Muridae > Apodemus > Apodemus speciosus. The sequence continues at coordinate 51,324 of BDUI01010055.1, read as the reverse complement.
GTCTCATGAGCTCTTTTCCAAATTTTGTGACAACTTGCTGTCCATAGTGATAGCAGCTAGCGCTCTCTTAGCAGCAGTGATCTTTCTTTGCTTCACCAAAGATCTGTGTGATGTTGACAGTCGGGTAGAAACTCTGCTGCCTCTTCCGGCAGCAGGTGCAGCTTCTTACCGCTCTTCTGCACGTGAACAGAAGGATGGCTATATAAGCTGTCTTCCTCACGATGCCTGTGACCAGCTTCATCTCAGCTTATATGGAAGCTTTCCAGGTAGGCCAAGGCCGTCGTGGTTGGGCTYATAGGGCCCCGATTTCATAGTCTGTCTCAGTCTAGCCAGCCAGCCCACGATGAGTGAAACAACTTGCAGTCTCAGCTGGGTGTTATGCTGCATGTCTATAATCAGAGTATTTGGGAGGTTGAGACAGGAGGACTGCCACTACTTCCAAAAACCAAACTGAAATAAAACAACATAAAAGAGAACAAAGTTAATATTAATCTTGGTGAATACTACTCCTAAGAGGGGCCTGGAGAGATGATTCAGCAGTTAAGAGCACTTGTCTCAGAAGACCCAGGTTCAGTCTCCAGAATCCATGTTGGGTGGTTGTAAGCAGATTCAATCCTCTGATCTCTTAGGTGTATACACACATACACACACACAGGCACACACACACACTCATATACATGCACTCACACACAAGCGCTCACACACACATATACACAAAAATCCTCATAACAACTTACATGTTCTCTGGAAATTAAACAGCATTAAACAGTAGTTCAAAATGAAAGAGGACAGAAAATTGGGTCATAGTGGGGTGGGAATGGAGCTGGAAGGAGTTAATGGGAGGAGTTTGTGGTGAACGTGCTTAAAATATGCTGTATGGGGTTCCCGTGAATTAATGAAGATATTTAAAAATGCTTCTAATTATAAGTAGTGAAAGACTAATACATGATTCTTAAATGTATGCTTATTTGGTAAACAATTGCAAATATTAGGTTTGTTGTTGATTTTTGAAGCCAGGTCTTACTATATAGCACTGGCTGCTCTAGAATTCATTGTGTAGATCAGGCTAGCCTCAGGGTTGTGGCCATCTTTCAGGACCATCACATTCAGCTCCACGCATCACTTTAGTTTATGACTGCCATGTTATTGCGCCTCTCGCTTATTGACAGAGAGGGCTTGAACCTCACACTCCCCTCTGCTCTCTTCTTATAGACTAGCCACAGTTCCTTTTCTTCACATTATTTCTTGAGAATAAAAAATCCAATATTCCAGACCACTGAACTGAAAAGTAATCTGCTGGGAATGAGTTAGGATAGCCTTTGGTCCTTCGTGATTGCCACTCAGAGTGGCTCATAAACCATCCCAAGGGCAGCTGAATCCTACAGAGGAGAGCTCAGGACAAGCTGAGTGCTGCCTTCTGAGCAGGGCGTCTGTGAACAAAGGGAGACGGTGACCAAAGGCATCAGTATGCTCTCTGATTTTCAGGTTTTTAAAGTTATGAAATGTATGTGCTTTCTGTTGAACAAAATCCGTAAGTAAATGTCAAGTTGATTGCTTAAGGCTGGATGCACAGGCTTGAGCCTGTGACTCTATCACTTGGGAAGCTGAGGCAGGAGGACTGTCACCAGTTCTAGGCTAGCCTGGGCTACAGTTTCATAATGCCAGGAAAAAAAATTGATTGTCCAAGACAGTGACTGCAGGAATGACTAGAGAACCTTAGCAGGCATTTTCAGATAATGACTTTTGCCCTCAGATTCTAACATGCCTTCTGAGGTGATGTTTCAGATGAGCTATTGTTAATGATCCATTGACTCTATAAATAGTCTCAAGAATCAACGAACAAAACCAGACAGAAACACCTTCCTTTAAGAGTTTTCATTCTGGGGAAGATAGGACTAGAGGAGTATAATACTGATTTTTTTTTAAAGAAAAAAAGTGGGGGGGGGGGCTGGAGAGATGGCTTGGCAGTTAAGAGAACTGTTCTTCGAAATGTCCTGAGTTCAAATCTCACCAACCACATGGTGGCTCATAACCATCTGTAATGAGATTTGATACCCTCTTCTGGGGTGCCTGAAGACAGCTATAGAGTACTTATATATAATAAATAAATCTTTAAAAAAAGGAAAAGAAAAAGCAATCACACAGGGAGTGTGCTACTACTGGGACCAGCACTCTGAAGGACAGGTGTTCAGTAGTATGACTGATTTAATTCATCTGTGGAATTATAGGTGGGAAGAAAGGTTTCCATAAGGAAGAGAACCCTGGGATTTGAAGTGGAGAAAAGCTTTGGGGAAGAACAAAAGAACAAGAGACAGAGTCTACATGATCCAGGTGCAGAGAGGACCTGGAGGAGTCACAAAGTGGATGAGCGGGTGGAGGGAGCCCAGTGCAGCGACCCTTGTAGGTTACATTGGATTTATATCATTTCAAAGTTGGGGTGAAAAGACTGGTAATCCATGTAATCAATTTCTATGAACAATCAAACAATGAGAATAAAGTTGCTTGGTATGTTTTGTTTCTCTTTTTCTTAACTACAAAGTAGAAAGGACTCAAGACAAAGGTCCTAAGGAAAACTCTGGTACAAAGTAATTCATCTCCTCCCCTGGAGCTTTTCATTCTGGCCAAGACTATCCAGCAAGTAAATGATTTCAGGTTATTATCCAAAGCCGTGAGCCCTTGGCTTCTCTTGATTCCACAGGTATACGACGGGACAGTCTGTGGCCCAGTCATAGCTGTAAACAAAATTACTTACCTGCATCAATATTATGACTAAACATTAATGTTTATATAAGGCAATTAACTAGGTACACAGGGTTTTTATTATGCCTTATATTAACAATTTGGTGTGTGTTGGATGCATTTATTGGTATAAAGACCCAAGGCCCACCAGCTCACTGATTTGGTTGGGCTAGTTTAGCTGGCCAAGGAGCTTCAGCAATCCTATTCTCTTAGTGCAGAGGTTACAGGAGTTATGTCACACTGGCCTTTTACTGTGTTCTGGTGATTTGAACTCAGGTCCTTGATGTGCAGCAGACACTTTACTGAGTCATCTCTCTTGCCTATTGTAAATATTTGCCGTTCCTCCATGCCAGATCTCTGGTGTGGTATGAGAACTCATAGGTAAGGGGGAGGAAGAGGCTTCTTGGAGATCCCTTCCAGAGGCCGGTGAGGTCAAAGCAATTTTCTATTTTAAAGATAGGGTCTTACTATGTAGTCCTAGCTGGCTTGGGAACTCCCTCTGTATACCAGGCTGGTTTCACAGAGCTTGATGTGCTTCTGCAAATCGAGTGTGCACCACCACACCCGGTCAAAGTTATCTTAATACCCAGAGGTCTCATTCTCTCAAGAAGGTACAGTGTAATTTTCCATAACTATGGAAAACCAGATAGTAATAATGTTCAGAAGCAGCCAGATGATCCAATTGGTTTCTAAGGGAGACATTAATTTCTTCTCATCAATTTTTGTTTTTGAAAAATTACTTGTCAGCCGGGCAATGGTGTGCATGTACACCTTTAATCCCAGCACTTGGGAGGCAGAGGCAGGCAGATTTCTGAGTTCAAGGCCAGCCTTGTCTACAAAGTGAGTTCCAGGACAGCTGAGTTCCAGGACAGCCAGGGCTATACAGAGAAACCCTGTCTCGAAAAAACGGAAAAAAAGAAAAAAAAAACTTGTCATGATAATGCTTGGCTAACGCCACATACTAGTATTTTAAGACGTAAACCCTATGCAATTAATGTTGATATATCCTAGAGAAACAGTTTTCTGGGGTAAGGAGATCAGTGTTCTGATGCAGCCCATGTTTGAACAACCACAGACAGAACTTGCTCTCCATGTCTGCACGCCTTTTTTGTAATGGTTTCCTCCCACTGGACTACACTTCCAATTCTGCCCGTCAAACGTCCCATTCCACCGAAAACAGGATCCTGGCGCTGGTCCAGGTCTGGCGCTGCGCAAAGCCTCGTTGTGGGGACACCCATGGGTCCCTCTCAAGTGGGCCTAGAGGGTTAAACTCAGAAACTACAGAAGCTCCGGTGAAGCATCCAGACTTCCGGCTCAGCTAGTCCATGCCCTGCCGCCTCCAGCCCGTGGCCGCCAGGAAGGCAACAGCCGACACCGGAGCCAGAGGGGGCGTTTCTGGCGCGCCACGCCTTGTAAGGGTGGAGCCACGCCCACACGGAGAGGCGTGGTCTCTAACCGGCGCGGGAAAGGGGCCGAAATCGCGTGCGCGCTCTCAGACAGCGATCGCGCGCAGCACGTTTAGGGAGGGGATGGCGGCAGCGGCGGCTGCCGGGAGCGGGACGCCCAGAGAGGAGGAGGTTCCCGGAGGGGAGGCAGCGGCTTCGCAGGCCCAAGCCCCGACGAGTGCACCCGGGGGCGCTCGCCTCTCGAGGCTGCCTCTGGCGAGAGTAAAGGCCTTGGTGAAGGCAGACCCTGACGTAACGCTGGCGGGACAGGAAGCCATCTTTATCCTGGCGCGTGCCGCGGTGCGACCGGAAAGCAAGGGCGCCTGGGTCGGGGAGGGGGCGTGGCGTGTAGGGGGCGTGGTCGAGGGGCGTGGCGGGTCCTGGTCTGCCGATCTGACTTGTCTGAGACCTAGGAAGGCTCCTGTAGGCCTAGTTTGAGTTTGTTAGCCACTCTCCTCTTCACGAGGGCTCACACAACTTTAGTTTGCATGGCTCCCGTGGCTCACACAGAACTGGAAGGGGATCCTAGTGAATGAGTGGGGCGGGTTTATAGATATTGGAGCAAGGGGATTAGAAAGGGATAGCAGAAGTATTTTCATGAAGTTTAGTACAGTCTTAGCTTCTAGAACTTTCCTGTGTGGTAGAGTCCCCCTTCACTCTTCTTGTCCACGTATACACAGGATCGCTCATCTCAGTGGCCTAGACTCCACTAATCACTGTTTGCTTTTTTTGCAGGAACTGTTCGTGGAGACTATTGCAAAAGATGCCTACTGCTGTGCTCAACAAGGAAAGAGAAAAACTCTACAGAGGAGAGATTTGGGTAGAGTCGCTGTGGTACCTCAGGGTGGACAGGGGAGCTATGGGCTGGGCTTTCTGATAGCTGGTTCACAAGGCATCATTGAAGCAAGGGGAAATTTGGTTTTTGATTTATTTGTCTAGCTGGTAACTCTTGCACATGTGTAAGCCTTTAGAGACTGCACCTCTCATTCTCTTCTATGCTGCCAAACTCTTTTTGGCATCTTTAGAGTAGAGAGAAAAGTGAATTTAGGAATAAGATAGGATTGTAGGAGGCCTTGAACAGCATTTTTGTGGACTTTTGTAGCGAGGCAGTTAAAAGAATAGTGTAAAGATGAATCTTAGGACATGAGGGTTATAGTTTACAAATGATGTCATTTGCGTAAAATTCCATGTTGGCTACTTATGTGGATTATACTGTTTGGGTCTGATGTCCAAACGGCAAGAGCTAATCCAATTTCCCCTTACCTTGTATTTCAGATAATGCAATAGAAGCTGTGGATGAATTTGCTTTTCTAGAAGGTGAGTTGTTGATGATGTGAACTTCAAATCTTATAAAACCTTATGAAAAAAGACGTGTGGTTCCTTTGTATATGTGGCAGCGATTCTCCCTGCTTCCTATTTTGGTAGAAAAAAAAGGAATATTTTCCGTTCTTGGGAATTAGAAATTCTACAGGGAAATTGCAAGCTTAAAAAAAGAAGGAGGGAGTATAAAAAATGCCAGTAGAGCTGGATTTAGATTTCGAGTCCTGTTTATATCTCCATCCTTAAATTCCAATATTGCTCCCTTGGAAGGTTAAGAATTAGAAACAGTTTGTAACTTTTTTTTAACAATCATCTTTATGTGTTCGTGTTTCTGTGTGTGTATGCCAAATGTATGAAAGTACCCACAGGAAGGAGCCAGAAGAGTAGTGTGAGCTGCTAAGCCTGGGTGCTGTGTGAACAGCTCTTCTGGAAGAGCAGCAAGTACTTTTTTATTTTGTTTTTGCTCTGAGTCGGAGGTTTCTCTGTGTAGCCCTGGCTCTCTGGAATTCACTCTGTAGACCAGGCTGGCCTTGAATTCGCAGACATCCGAGATCCAACTGCCTCTGTCTCCAGAGCGCTGGGATTAAAGGTGTGCTCCAAAACTGCCTGCTGGTAGCAAGAGGTCGTAATCACTGAATCATCTCTCCACCCTCAGATCCTAACTTTAAAGATAGGGTCTTATGAAGCTCAGGCTGGCCTCACTGTAGCTGAGAGTGACCTTGCATTCCTTTTCTGTCTTCATCACCTCCCAAAATGCTAGTAATAACTGATAATAAGTAAATACATAAATAGGCACATGCCACCTCGCCGGGCTCTGAAGTAGTTTCTTCTCTTTACACTCTGTTCTGCTTCCCTGCATCGCCCTTTGCCCACGGCACTCTTTAGATGTTCTCTTTGAACATGTTTTAAGATATCCTCCCCAATGTCAGCTTCAAGTATTGAGTATTATCTATGAGTTGTAGATTTTTTCAACCTATTTGTCTTAAAAATAGTGAATTAGTTGCCCAACTTGCTTTAGAGCCCAGTGTGTGGTCATCCGTGGTGGTGCTCTTTATATCTTTGAAGAGAAGGTACTCTATTCTGTTTTGCTTGCTTATTTTATCAGTTGCTAAGTAAGGATTGCCTGTTAAATTCTCCTACCACAACTGTAGATTATCTTCCCTTAAATTTCTGATTCTATTTATTTTCTAAGACCATGTAGTTAGGTATGTAAAAGTTTAATATTATGCTGTTTGTGTCAGCCTATAGTATTTATAGATTGACTATTGTTATTTCTAGTGATTTTGAGGCTCCCATTTAAAAGGAGATTATTAGACCGTCCCATTTAGACAGACTGAAGTTTGATTCTTTTCTCCCTCAGCCTGCCAAACAGCCCCTCTCAGCCCTCTCAGATTGGCAGAGGCTTTCAGGGCCACTATAGCCCTGGAGGTTGGCCTTACTTTGTGACTTTGCCCTCCCTTAATATGATTTTCAATTATTGAGAAATTTTATTTTTAAAATATGTTTAGTTTTATTCGTTGCTCCAAACAGAAACTTGCCGTCGACCAAAGCAGAAGTTGCTAGGCGTGGTGGCTCATGCCTGTAAATCCCAGTCCTTGGGAGACTGAGACAGCAGGATTTTAAGTTGGAGGCCAGCTTGTGCTACAAGGGGGGCTCCACCCTGGTTTGGCCAGTGACATACTGCCTTAATCAACAACAGAAAACCCCAAAGAAAGTTATTATTTTTTTAGTTAGAAAGTATTGCTGGTTTGGCTTTTCTAATGTCTGTTCCACTGACTTATGCTTTATTATAGGACTAAGAAATAACGTTGGCCTCTCCTTTTCCTATGATGCCTCCTTCAGTTCGTGCTTTTCCTTCTCTGTGAACATAAAATGAGGTTGTTTTGGAAGCTGGTGGTTGTTGCTTTGCAGCTTCACTTCAGGGTGAAGAGGAGCAGATGTCATGTTTGAGGCCCCACAGGCCAAAATACAGAATACTTCTAGGAGTGACTGCCAGAGGCTGCTCTGGCTTTCCCAGATAGGCCTCTTGGTTCTTTGAAGAAAGTCCTGTGATTTTTTTTTTTCTTGTCCTTCATATATGTTTAAATCTGTGGCTTCTGCATGTAGGGAGGGCTGTAAGAGGCACGGGGGAGGGAAGCCTGTGTCCTGTGAATCATTAGCTCCTTTCCCTTCACTTCTTTTTCTGTCAGTGCAGGTAACTGTCTAGGACAGTGCTTCTCAACCTTCCGAATGCTGTGACCCTTTAATATAGCTCCTCAGGCTGTGGTGACCCAAACTATAAAGTTATTTCATTGCTATGTCATATCTGTAATTTTGCTACTGTTATGAATTGTAATATAAATATTTTTGGAAATAGAGGTTTACCAAAGGCGGTCACAACCCACAGGTTGAGAACCACTGGTCTAGTGCCTTCTGCTGGTTCTCCTAGGGTGGGGGATAGCTTCTCCTCTCTTGCACTCTCATCTGCATTCGGCTCAGGTCTTTCCTCTATTTATAAACATGCTCAGTGAGTTGTTGATAATTCATTCTTTTTTGTTGTTGGAGTTGCCCAGCTGCCAGTAACTCTTTGTTCTGTATGATGGGCTATGTCTTTTTTTTTTTTTTTGAAAAACATGTTCTTTTATTGAAAAAGGAAGTAAAAACATTTTATGATAAAATTGAAGATTTACGTGGAGAATATTTCTGGTAAAA
>BDUI01010055.1:17815-28933 GCA_002335545.1 Apodemus speciosus | reverse complement strand
GTGTGTGTGTGTATGTGTAGATTTTGTGCAGTCACCATACCTGCTGTGTGTCCATTGCTACATGGGCTATGTTGTATTCAGAAGATACACAATATTTCACCTTGTACTCTAAGTCTTAGAATTCTTCTATCCCCTCTTTTGTGTAGTCTACTGGGCCTTGAAAGGTGTGATAAAAAGGTCCTGTTTAGGGATGAGTACTCAGTAGTCCCTTATTCTCAGTCCTTTGAACGGACTGCATTAGCCTCTGCATTAACCATCTCCCATTGGAGAAAGAAACTTCTCTGGCCAAGAGGTAGAAAGCAGTTTGACACCATGTCTACTTAGCATAGTATATTCTCCTTAGCATTCCTSGCCCTTCCTGCTATGGACCTTCAAACAGTTTTTAGTACTAGGTACTAGGTGCATATTTGTTCCCAAGGAAAAGGCCTCATATCCAACCCGCTAGGGACTGGTTACTCCTCAAACACTCATAATCACTACCGCACCTGTGGAGCATGTATCTCCAGCATCCAGTAGGTGAAAACTGCATGGTCAGTAGTCTGAAGTTACCCTCAGCTACAGAGCAAGTTGGGGGCTAGCCTAGCTTTCAAACAAACACATGAACCAACCAACCAACCAGCCAACCAACCATCCAACCAACCAACCAACCAACCAACCAACCAACCAACCAACCAACCAACCAACCAACCAACCAACCAATGTGACTACAAAAGAGCATGTTATGTTTTGCAATAGAGAGAAACTATCATGAATACTCGTAGGTATTCATGGAATGGATGCCCACTGTAACTGGGGCTTTTGTTAACTTAGATCTTTGCTTACTACTCAGTAACTTACTATTGTGGATTCTCCATTGTGAATATGGGTCGCCCGGGGTAACAGGAGTTCTATGTAAGAAATGAGAGTTAGAAATGATTTGTAACTCTCTGAAAGGAAGTGCGCAAAGGAAAGCTTGTTGGCACATCAGACATCGAGTCAGCTAATGAGTGTTCTTTTCTGAGAAAAGGCTCATTTTGATGTGCTAATAACCCCAGGTTTCGTAGCCTGAAGCACACTCGCTGAGATTATGAATGTCACCCTGAAGGGCCTCTTTGGAGACAATTGGAGAGCTTTTACCTAAGATAGACAACATGTCCTTTACACTGCCTGTTCCTAATAGAGTCCAGGGCCATAGAGAGAAACTTGGTTTTAAAAAGACATCTGTGTCGGTCAGTTCATGGTGTATTTCCAATGAGCTGATAATGAACACATCTCTACCTTATTAGGAGAGATAAATAGAAACTGACCAGGGAGCTGCAGGGCTCGCCATTCTCATCTGAGGGTTGTCATATCCTCATGTCATAAAGCAGAGATCAACATCCAGCCTTCCAGACAGCCCGACTCACTATAATGAATTCTCTGAAGATGCTCACTGTGTCTTCAGGAAATGCGCACCACCTCAGGACAAGTGAGAATTATTTCAAAACAACAGGCTACTGACAGCAATGCTGACTCCTGTAGCCTGCTCTGAGAAAGTCTGCCTTTTGTGCTATGGAATAGTAAAATACCAGGGGGGGGGGGTGCTGGCTAGGTGTTGAAGGATTATTTCTGAATTCTTCCTTTTTGCACTGGTAGGACATGATTGCATGCCAAAAGAGAGATAAAAATTTGTCTTTTTCCTTAAAGTCACTCTTAAAGACTGGGGACATAAAATAGTGATTTCATCAAGCAGTCTGTAAAAGTAAAAAGTTGAGGGAGGAGGGTGTTCTGGGAGAGAGAGAGAGAGAGAGAGAGAGAGAGAGAGAGAGAGAGAGAGANAGAGGACTGCCAAGAAAAACTGGGGTTGTGGAGTTTAATCACTCCTGCCAACACACAGAGGTACTGACATGTGTGGGGAAGAGTTTTAGGGAGTCCCTCAAGCTGAGGAAAACACCTTTCCTCCCCATCCTATTTATTTAATATTTATTTACTTAATATTTAATATTTATTTGTTTGTTTGTTTAGTATTTACTTTTTGAGACAGGTTTTTTTTTCCATGTAGCCCTCTCTGTCTTGGAACTTGCTTTGTAGATCAGACTGGCCTTGAACTCAGAAATTTTCCTGCCTCTGACTCCCCAGGGCTAGGATTAAAGGCGTGCACCACCACTGCCTGGCTTATTTAAACAAATTTTTCATTAAAACTTTGTTTCGCTTTGAGAYAGGTTATCATGTAGCCTAGGCTAGCCTGGAACTCACTATGTACTCCATGCTGACCTGAACTCCTGATGCTCCTGCCTCCACCTCCTGAGTGCTGGCATCACAGCTGTACATCAGCAAACCTGAAAGATCCCAAGCTTCTTCTAGGAGTGGGAAACTGAGGCACAGTCGCTGCTGTGGGCCTGTGGCTAGGCKGTCAGGGACCAGGATGGGACCTGCGATGAGCTCCAGGATCGAGACGCCAAGGGAGGCCCACAGAGCGCCGCCCCTGGGGTACCCGGGCTCCCCACCCACCGCCCCCTCAGCCGCCGTGCCTGCGCTCTGACTTCAGAGCTCGCAGGGATGCTATAAATGGCCAAGCCGCGGCGGACCCGGGAGCCCCGCGAGTGAGTCAGCGCTGACGTCAGCGGCTCGCCCCGGCGCAGTGCCCTGGCCGCCAGGGGGTACCAGACCTTGCCCTAGCGATCGATCTTAGCTCTCTCGCTGGAAGAAGCTTTGGGTTATGCATTAATTCAGATTCCACTCTACTTTCTGCAGGCTGTGTGACCTGTACAACTGACTGCACTTCTCTGCTCGCCCTGCAGGACCCTCCTTAGAGGGCTGTTGGAGGCATGGGCTGCTGTCTTATTTGATGCTATTTGATCCTCGGCCCACTGCTTCCGTCTGCCTGTCCATCTGTCTGTCTCTTTCGMGCTCTCTGTCTTTGTCTGTCTGTCTCTGTCCCTCCTTTCCCACTCCCTCCCTCTCTCTTCCTCCTGTCCAGACTCTCACTATGTAGCCCTGGCAGGCCTGGCTCACACTATGTAGACCAGGCTGGCCACAGACTCGGAGATCCATCGGACTCTGTCTCCTGAGTGCTGAGATTACAGTTGTGTGTCCCCCATGACCAACCATTTCTCTTTCATTCATTTTTCATGTTCTCTSTCTTTTTAATCTTATTAATTTTTTTGAGATAGGATCTCTCTTATGTAGCCTCTCAAACCCAGTCGGTAGGTAAGTTATCTATGGCCTTGAATCTCTGATCCTTGTGCCTCCCAGTGGCTGTGATTAGAGGCRCGCTCCGCTGTGTCCAGCAGGGGATGGGATGGGACCCAAGTTTTTATTTTGAGACGATCTTTATGCACGACTGGCGAGCACTGAACCAACTGAACGAGTCTTTGACACTTTGTTTTATTTTGTTTGTTTTCTGAGATGGTCTCACGGGTCAATCATTATATAGTCGAGGAGGACCCTGACCTCTTGACCTCCCTGCTGGCATATAGATTGCAGGCACATGTCACCAGATGTCACATGACAATAAGCTGGGTTTCCATCCCTCCATTCTCAAAGTTCATTTGACAGCACCTGTACAATTTCTGTTTGTTAACTTATACTAGGTGTGTTGGCATACACCTGACACACTACCACTGGGGGGGGGCAGGGGGGGCAGCCTGGGCTACACTGGGAAAGCCTGTCTCCAGAAAAAGGAGAGCAGCTGCTACTGGCATCTCACAAAAGGCCTGGGATGCTGTTAAAGTCACAGAGTTCAGACTACATGGCAAAGAATTATCCGGCTCCAGGTATCCGTGTGATAGCGGAGACACCCTGTTTGAATCTCAATTAGGGACAGAAACTGAGTTCAAATTCTGCTGAGACACTGACAAAACTATGTGACATTCCTACAGAAAGGGATTCCACACCCCTGCCTGTGCCTCCATTCCTCCATCTGNAGAGAGAGAGAGAGAGAGACTATACTAAAAGCAGGGGTACTTTGACACAAGGCAAGAAACAGCCCTAAGGTGGCAGGCCTGGTAGAATTTGAATTTGACAAGGGCTTTGCTCTTCAGTAAAGTTTGTGTATGTATGTATGCATGTGTACATATGCATACATGTGTGTGTGTGTGTGTGTGTGTGTGTGTGTACACATGTGGAGGTCAAAGGATAACCTTAGGTGTCATTTGTCAAGATCATGTTTTTTGAGACAAGATCTCTCACTGGCATGGGGCCGGCCAAGTAGGCTATGCTGGGGGACCAGTGAGTCGCAGCGGTCCTCCTGCCTCTGCCTCCCCAGCTCTGGGATTACAGGCATTGTGCCAGTTTTTTGTATGCACGTTTTTGGGATTGAACTGGGGATTTTACACTTTGTATTGTGAACACTTTACCAACAGTACTATTTTTCCACTCTGGTGCTAGACATTTTGAAAGGACTGTAYCTCTCTAGAGTTCTCCTAGTTTGTTTGTTTGGGTCAGGGTCTCCCTGTGTAACCCTGGCTATCCTGGAACTTACCATGTAGACCAGGCTGACCTCAATTTACGGAGTTCTGACTGTCTCTGACTCTTTGCTGACATTTAAGGTATGCACCACCATCCATAGCTGATTCTCATAGTTTTATATAGCAATTTAGAAAAATAGTATATAGTCTACGTTGGGGTGAGGGTAGTGGGTATCTATTGAGAGCCAGCAGTCAAAAGCTGGGGATTGATGGATGGATGCTCCTCCTTTACTGAATGCCAGGACTATGTAACCAACTATTCTAAAAGATAAAAAGAGGATCTGGCAGTTGCAGGAGACTGAATATAATCTGGAGAACATGCTGGTGACTGTTTTATCCTAAAGGACAAATCGAATCCTCTTGGCTTGATGTCCTGTGACTGCTATGAGACTTGGCTGATACTGAAATTGCCTAGTAAGACTGACTAGATTGGGAGGTGTACTGGCTGGTTTTGTGTCAGTTTGACACAAGCTGGAGTTAGTTATCACAGAGTAAGGAGCCTCCCTTTAGGAAATGCCTCCATGAGATCCAACTGTAAGGCATTTTCTCAATTAGTGATCAAGTGTGTGTGTGTATGTGTGGGGGGGGGGGCTAGCCCATTGTGGGTGGTGCCATCCCTGGGCTGGTAGTCTTGGGTTCTGTAAGAAAGCAAGGCAGTAAGCAGCACCTCTCCATGGCCTCTGCATCAGGTCCTGCCTCCAAGTTCCTGCCCTGCTTGAGCTCCTGTCCTGACTTCCTTTGGTGATGAACGGCAACATAAGCTGAATAAACCCTTTCCTTCCCAACTTGCTTCTTGGTCATGATGTTTTGTGCAGGAATAGAAACCCCGACTAAGACAGGAGGGATCTGGTCTGCCTTTCCGTGCTAATACAGCCCATCCCCAGTCCTGATCCAGACACTCTGGCTTCCTTGAGGGCGCTCTGGTCCAGCCAGAGGCCCCTTCTGCCTCTTGTGTGTTCTGTCTCATCCCCTTCCCCACCTGCCACCTTGCTTAAGCTTAAGTCCGATCCACAGAAACTCTCTCTGTTCTTCCTTAGAGGAGGGCGGTTGTATCATGGCCTCTCATGTTTGTGTGTCTCATCACAGGGCTCCCCACACGAATACACATCTTTTTGTGTATGATGTGTGTCTCTTTTCACACAGCCRTTTTCATGAGGGTAGCAGTGGGCTGGACTGTCTGCTTTGTGCTTGTAGCTTTGGGACTTCCCCTAAGGTCTGGTGTGAGARAGGAAGAGAGTTAGTTTAAAAACTGCAATAGTTATTTTTAATGGACCGAGGTCCAGTCAGTAAGGTGCTTGTTTTGAAAAAGTGAGGTCTTGAGTCTGATCCCACAACCCACAAGAAAAACCCAGGTTKGGTGTCTCCTGTCACCCCAGAGCTGGGGAGCTGGAGACAGGAGGATTCTTGGGGCTTAGTCTSCTTGGCTAGCTCCAAGCTGTCTCAGAAAGGGGTGGTGCGAGGCTGAAAGATGGCTCAGTAGTTAAGAGCACAYACTGCTCTCGCCAAGGACTTGAGCTCTAGTCTCAGTATTTAGGTCAGGTGGCTCATAGTTGCCTCTGACTCCAGATTCAGACCCAGGAAGTAGACCCCCCTCCTTCTGGTCTCCACAGGCACCTGCAGTTATGGGCACAAACCCACACACAGACACCCTTGAAGACACATAATTACAAAAAAATCTCAAAAAATAAAGTGCAYGGTGTCTGAGGAACAACTAATGAGGTGGCACTCTGACTCTGTGCTCACACAGGAACACACACACACATACACACACACACAGAGTAGGGAAGAGACAGACAGAGAGACAGAGAGAGAGACACACACACAGAGATAGCTTAGTGTGTGAGTCTATGATTACTGTAGGAACTTTGTTTTATTTCTTGAGACAAGATCTCATGTAGACCAGGCTGGCCTTGAATTGGTATGTGACTGARGGTGACTTTCAGTTTCTGACCCYGCTCTCACTTCTGGAGTGCTGAAATCACATGTGTATGCCACCACACATGGTTTTAGGCAGTTCTGGGGATTGAACCCGGGGATTCAGGCTAGTTGGGCACTCTCAGACGAGCTTCATCCCACTGGCCTATTGTAGGAACTATGAGGATCTCGGCAAACAGATAAAATAATAATGTGAGTTGTCAGCCAGTGATGGCACATGCATTTAATCCCAGGACTTGGGAGGAAGAAGCATGCAAGTCTCTGTGAGTTCAAGACCAGCCTGGTCTACATAGAGAATTCCAGTGCAACCAGAGCTACANCTTCATGAGATTAAGGCCTTAATAATAATAATAATAATAATAATAATAATAATAATTATTATTATTATTATTATTATTTTTGTTTTTTTCGAGACAGGGTTTCTCTGTGTAGCCCTGGCTGTCCTGGAACTCACTCTGGAGATCAGGCTGGCCTCGAACTCAGAAATCCACCTGCCTCTGCCTCCCAAGTGCTGGGATTACAGGCGTGCGCCACCGTGCCCGGCAAGGCCTAAATTATTTATACATTTTGTGTAAACTTGACTCCTCCCTACTGTGGAGATTAGTATCTCTGTGGGTACATACTGTAGTATGTCCCTTTCTCTGTATCATTCCCAAGGCCTAAGCTTCTGAGGTAGGTTAGGTTCCCTACTTCCTGCTTCTGATCTAATTTTTTAAGGTAGAATGCTCCGAGGTTATTTACAGGCTCTAACTTTAATCACACTAGGCTGACAATCCCAGAAATCCCTCGTCCACCACTTTCAAAGATCCTAAGAAATTGTCCTGGCAAGACTTTTATATGTCTTTAAATCATTTGTTCATTCATTTTCCCTAACTTCTCCCGTGTGTGCGTGCATGCCTGGGTGCGCGCGTGCGTGCGTGCGTGCGTGCGTGCGTGCGTGCGTGTGTGTGTGTGTGTGTGTGTGTGTGTGTGTATGTGTGTGTGTGTTTTCCACAGAAATAGTTCCTGTGATGGTGAGTGCATGCGACCAGTTAGGAACACAAAGTGGCGTAGACAAAATGCAGACTACATATGACCCTCCACGTGGAAGGTGAGAATCCACTATTAATTTAAGAAGTTCTCAAACTTCACACACACATAATGATATAGTTTAAGAGGTGTGTGTGTGGCGGGGGGAGGACTGGTTTCTCAGCAAGCAGAACTGAGTCACGAGGTTCCAGCAAGTAAAACTGGAACAAATGAACACAGCTGCTGCCTGCAGGAGACAGTGAGAAGCCAACTGGAGTTGCCTGCCTCCAGCCACCAGATAAATAACAGAGAGAGGTTTATAAATCTGATTTAATTGTTTTTAAGGATAGAAGGGAATATACAGATTTTGTCCGAGCCACGTGGAGATTTCTTCCCACAGTTCGAAACTGATACAAAGAGCTTACGACGAGAAGAAGAGAGCCCGGTGGCAGGCAGAGCAGGCATTAAGCTCCGCAGAAGGGAGAAGTAAGGGAGATTGAAGGAACAAACGATTTAAAGGCATGTCAGATCTTGCCAGGACAATTTCTTGGGATCTTTGAATGTGGTCGACAAGGGATTTCTGGGATTGTCAGCCTAGTGTGATTAAAAGTTAGAGCCTTTACATAGACTTATACAGTAAGTAGAAGGGAATTTAATTAAAGTTAAATACAGAGATATATAAATCTCGGAGCATTCTACCTTAAAAAAATAGATCAGAAGCAGGAAATAGGGAGCTTAGCGTACCTCAGAAGCTTAGGCCTTGGGAATGATACAGAGAAAGGGACATACTACAGCATGTACCCACAGAGATACTAATCCCCACAGTAGGGTTCAAGTTTAAATACCTTGGCTAACTCAGTGACTGGGCACTCTTAAATCTTTACCCCAGGCCCATACTACTGGCCACTTCCCCGAAGTCTCTCATGGCTGGCTGGCTTTATCTCCTCCATTACTACRTCCCCTTCTCTCCCCGAGTCTTCTCATTCTCACTGTGTCCTACCCACACAACTGTCAGTGTCCCACTCTGTGCTCAGTCATTGGCTGGTGGCATCTTTATTGTTAGATCAAAATCCAGCTGGGGGCAAGGATCCTCAGTGAACAGTAAACACAGATTCCTGATCCAAGCATCAGAACCACCCTCTATACTGGCCCTTTTGTTTTTGTTTTTGTTTTTGTTTTTTAATCTCATTTACAGTCTTGACTAATGCTGGCCAAATACCCTGTAGCTTGTTCCCCAGCCTGGTTTGTATGTTTGTCTGTGATTAGTTAAGTTTGAATGTTACACAGACCCATCAATAGGCATGTTACTACAAATATTGAAAGTGCTCACTTACTTTTATTCAAGAGAAAGTTAGAAAAAAGTTTGGGCCAATAGTGGGAGAGATTAATAAGTATATGTTATCAGCATTTCTTTATACAACAAGGCTGATCATATTTTTCCATGTGTGTGTGTGTGTGTGTGTGTGTGTGTGTGTGTGTTGTGCATGCATGTTCACATGTGTGTGGAAGCCAGAGTTTGATGTTGGCTGTCTTCCTCAGTTGTCCAACTTTACTGAGGCAGGGTCTCTAAGTTAAACCCAGAGCTTCCTAATTTGGTAGAAGTCCCCGGAGCCTCATCTCTGCCTCTGTGTGGGATGCTTGGTGGGTTGCCATGCCCACCCAGCACTTATGTGGGCACCGGGGATCTGAACTATGTTCCTCATTTTCACGCAGCAGGTACCTTTACATTTATTTTTAGCATTTCCTGAAAAATAGAAATTCCTTAATGTTGGTGTACTCTTTCAAAATAGAAACGGAAAGAATGTTAGATGCTGTCACTAGAAAAGTATGAGTTAATATATTTAAAAAATTTCTGGGCATAGTGGCATATACCTTTGATCCCAGGGCTCGGAAGGCAGGTTCAGGCAGATCTCTGAGTTTGAGGCCATCCTGGTCTACAGAGTGAGTTTCAGGACAGCCAGGGATACACAGAGAAACCCTGTCCTTAAACCCCTTCCCCCACCTCCAATAAAAAAAAATAAAATAAAGAAAGAAAACTAGGTAGATAGAACCATCTCCTGCGGGGCTGGAGTTGGCTCAGTGGTTAAGAACACTTTTCGCTCTTACAGAAGACCTGGGTTGGTTCCCACTTCCCAGTACCCACGTGGTAGCTCACAACCACTTTTAACTTTAGTTCTAGGGAATCTGTCATTCTTTTATGACACCAGGCACATATGTGGTATGTATATATACATATAGGCAAAACACTCATAAAGTTACAAAAGCTATGCACATGACTTAGAAAGGTAGTAGTATCGAACCAGGTGTAGTGGTATATGCCTTCACTCCCAGTTCTCATGAGACACAGGCAGGTGGGTCTCTGAGTTTCAGACCAGCTAGTCTACAAAGTGAGATCCTGACTCAAAAGACAAACAAGTTAGTATTGAACTCAGTAAGAGTATTTTAATTTTTGTTTCCTTTTAACTTGGGGTGCTAGGTCATGGTGGAAAATGAATGTAGAATTTCAAATGTCATTAGACATCTTTCTCCTGGTATCATGCCTGTGATGTCACATTATAGGTAAAAAAAAAATGATGCAGATATAATTTAGGTTGACTAGTCAATTGACTTTAAAGTTGATTATCCTGGGCTGTCTTAGCAGGCCCTAATAATACATGATCCCTTAAAAGCAGAACTTTCTCCTAACCAAGAGTAAAACGCATGTCAAACTCAAAGCATGGAAGAAAAGGCCTTTCTCCCACAACCTCCACCCCAGTTTCTSTCTGAAGCCCTGGCTGTCCTGGAATTCCTCCTATAGACCAGGCTAGCCTCCAACTCCCAGAGTTCCACCTGCCTCAGCCTCAAAGGGAAAGGCCTTTCTTAACATCCTGGCTTTGGAGACACAGGAGACAACRAGTCAAGAAGTGTGGGAAGTCTTAAGCTAAGAACTATGGTGGCCTGCATAGATAGAGCCGCAGTGACACATCTGTGAGCGCTCCAGGAAATGGTGCTGGTCACTGTAGCTTCAGCATCTGGCTTGGGYGTTTGGCTTTCTTCTCTGCTGATCTCAATCTCACGAGTTTGCCCCCGCCCCCAYGTCTATGTTCTATATAGTAATTTGTTGATGGAAGCTCTTGCCTGGTCCCTGCTGCATATTTTATTGTTGAATAAAAGTGAGCCRGCTCTTGAAAAATAAAAGAAACATTTAGTCACTGGAATGGCTAGCAGCAGCTCGCTGTGGTTTTAATTTGCATTTATGAAATGTGTTATGCAAATACTTTGTCCCAGGCTCACCACATACATATTTTAAAGTCTGATGACTGATTTTTACATGTGTTCAGCCCTGCTGGGGGGATGACTTCAGTGAGGCACTTGGGCTTCCCAGGACTCCCCGCATTTTTGCATGTCTTTTTAAGGCTGTGGCAAAGCAGGACTTCCCTTGTCAGCATCTCTTGTGCTCTGCGTGCTTAGTGCCAATGGGCCAGAAGAGACTGGGCATCTCTCTGGCTGGCTGCGTGTACTAGAGTAGAGATAGATGGAGGAAAAAGTAAATTAGTAAAACCTGATGCTAACATTATATAAAGCTTAATGATCATCTATCTGTTGGCTTTTTTTTTTTCATAAAAACACCAAGTGTATGCATGTGTGTGTCTGTGCATGTAAGATCATCTGCCTGAGGAGGCCACAGGTGTCAGGTGGGTCCCCATGGAGCCAAAGAGTCTCTCTCTCTCTCTCTCTCTCTCTCTCTCTCTCTCTCTCTCTCTCTCTC
>BDUI01010053.1:30377-53742 GCA_002335545.1 Apodemus speciosus | reverse complement strand
GATGAGTCTGTGGCTCAAGCGATACCGGCACAATGTTTGAATTGGCAAAACCCTGGCAGATCTGAGACATCACCAGTGTGGCTGAAAGAGAAGCATCTTAGACGGAAAATAATGCTGGCACCAAGTCCCTTTCCAAGCACAGTGGTAGGAACGGTTAGCTGCTCGTGTGGTCAGACCTCTATGACTGCCTTTCAGACAGAAGTCGCTGAGACGAGAGAGAGCTGAGACAAGTGGGTGAGGGTACTTACACACCAGAATCGTAGTGCGGAATGCACACACCAGTTTCCATCCTGGRATCCAAAAAGAAAACACACCTTTCCCTCTCAGGCCGTGTGTGCTCCCTCTCTGGAGTCAGCATTTGCCTTGTGAGAAACAAAGGTACCGAGATGCGTGCCCGGCTGGCCTGCAARGTGTGCAGTCCTGAGGAGAGCTGGTGAAACTGACCTAGTTTCCAAAATGCCCACCTAGGTATTATCCTGTCCTCTTAGCTAAATCACAACACCAGCTTGATGCACTCTCCCTTTGCAGGGACGAGGGAAGAACAGCTCCGGAGATACCAAGACCTTCTTTATCACAAAGGCAGGGAGAGTTTAAATATTTATGGAATTAAAATTTTAATTAAAACTAGGACAAGGTCTATCTATAGGAAGTCACTGGTCATCCTTCCAGAGCTTTTGGCCCGCCCCTGGCTGACTTGGCTCCTAGATTGTTCATTGAGATGTCAGAAGAGCGTCTAAGGCAAAATCACAAACCTTGACTTATATGTCAAATTTGGAAGCCTGAATAGAAAATGAATCCTCATCTAGGGGCTCATTCCTAAGCTTTTGGGGAACTCCATCACCTTTAAGGCAAGCCCAAGCAGGGGCTGTCAAGCTAAATGACACTACACAAAAATAAAACAGAGCCCTGGCTAGTGCAGGCAARGACAGTTCCTAGCTCTGGGTAGTTAGGAGCTTGCCTGAGGCTAGGGGCTAAGCAATGTTAAGTGTTATTGTTAAGCAATGTTAAATCTTCTGCCTCCAAAGGAAAATGACTTTATTTCTTTTCTCCGGAGGCTGCTGTTTCTGGAAAGCCTGGTGGCTTGTAATACAACCTCATTAGCAAACCCCAGGCCTTGACTCKGGCCAGTCTTACCAGTCTGTGCCGCCCCCAATTTTCTTTGGTAGTAAACAATGAAATCAGCATCCCTTTAGTCTGGCCTGACACAAATTATTACTCACCTCCTCTCTGCAGGTGAGTGGCTGTTTTCTGGGCTGTTCTAGCAAGAGAATACCAAGGCGCACACTTTCACTAAGGGTCTCTTTTCCATTCCAGCCTACCATCCCCTTCCAATTCTCCCAGGCTCTGTTCTCATTTCACAGGCCCTTCAGCTGTGGGCTCTCCAATCTCATCTCTCAAGCCTCCATCATTCACCTGACCCAATCCTGGCCCCCCGGGAGCCCATTATCCTATTCTCTACAGATGGCTCAGTGCATCAGCACCCGATGGTGCTCTGCCAGGTCTGTAATCAAGTGTGAGGTCCTAAGGAATGAGCAAGACAGCAAGACACGCTGCATCTCCTCTGTGGTCCCCTGCGCATGGAAGGTGGCTGGAGAAGCTCATAAAACCCCTTTTATCATTTTCATTCCAAAATTCACATTAGGCAGCACCAGCTGGGCCCCTGCTGCTGGCCAGCATTCCTCTTAACCATGTGATCAGCTCCCTGGACTCTCCCACAGTGGATGTTCAGACGCTGTTCTAYCAAGATGMCTAAACATTCCTAAGCAAGGTCTCTAGAGATGACCTCATTTCCTTTCTGTTAGGACCCCGAGGCATCTGACATTAGCCCTGAACTTCTGCTCCCMGCAGCTCAGCCTGCTGTCTTCTCCAACACACACGCTTCCCAAAGGGAACAGAGGAGGTCTAAGCTTGGAGCCGGGCCATAGGCCCAGCTTAGTCACTCACCACCTGTGTGGCCTTGGCCAGCGATCCATTGTTCCAGGTTCTGCTTCCTCATCTGCAAATTGGGGGGGTGACATCAGGTTCCCCATCTAGTGGTGGCAGCGTAAGGATAAAATGCATGACAGTAATGTAATCAGAGAACAGCCTGACATATTTGAAGGATTCTTTTTTTCATTTTTATTTGAACCATGGGGATGAGATTTTTCCTTCGTATAATGAAGCAAGCTCATTCTCACTCGTGTCTCTGGGACCTGAGGACACCGACTTTTCATTTCTGGGCCATGTCTCTTTCAGCAGAACCCCCTCCGGGCTTTCTCCTCCTTGTCTATGATGGTAAATGAAGAGGCTCACCTGCCCAGCTTCCATCCTGTGGAAAATGCAAGGTTAACCCCTGCATAGGATATGCTGAGGGTCTGAATGCAGAAAGTGTAGGCTGACCCTGGGGAAAGTCCAGAGGTCCAGAAAATAGARAGTAAGAGAGCACAGCAAACTACTATGGTTTGAGCAGGAAGCTGTGCTGATGGACAGTTAGCAGACAGTGGTTCCTTTAGTAAGAGAATCCATATAAGATATCCACGGTGTTGACATGGATCTAAGCAAGTGGACGGGGCCTCTTTCCAGCAGGATGTAAGTTCAGGTCTAGMTCCTACCCAGGGCAGAAGGCTAAGCATGCTACTCTAGCTGCTGACAATAGGAAAGCAGCACCCCTTTCCCTCCTGAGAGGATCCCCAAATATGTTGCCTAGATCAAGGCACTATTGGCTCAGGATAAGGGTGACAAACATGTCTTAGGGTGTATAGCTAGGGAAGACAGGATTATCTCCACATACTTGACTTTGGTAACTCAACCTACAAAAGTTGGCTCTATTTSTACAGGTTTCTGACCATGACCCAGTACTTCCACCCAATTCCATTACATCTTTCTTTGGTATAAATTCTCTCCTATTTCTTCATTGTAATGAAGAATCCAATGGAATGGGCTACCTCCATAACTCTCCCCTGATGAGACCCCAATCACAACCATCTGCTTCTCACACCCATCTTATCAGTTCAGGGACATCTCAGAATCCCCATGCCAAATATAAGCCCTGTCTCTCCTCCCCCCTTCCTTCCCTTTCTCTTCCATGATGTTTGTTTCTCACCTCCTTTGTACCACTCTAAACACTCAGAATCACATTGTTTGTTGATGTGTTCTACCTTCATTGGTCTAGAATTTCTAGAAGGCAGAAACTTTGCCTCACACTACTGTACCCATCACTACATGCAGGACCACACATACAGTGGGCTCTTGTATACATTGGGATAAAGATGAGCATACATTTGTTTTCATTCAAGTAATTTAGGAAAGAGAATTCTCCAGAGCTTTCTTGACRGTCTGTCTTAAGACTGTTTTCCAATATAGTAAAGATTTCTCCATGAGAACGTCTCTTTTCCCTGGAATCAATACAAGTCCAGACTTCTAAACAGTTAACCCTTTATAGCATTTACTATGTGCCAGGCACCTTTACTTGCACTTTGCATGTATTGACTAAGTTAATCCTCACAATATCCCCTTGACTTAATAGCAGCCCTGCTCTTCTGCTCAAGGGCAAAGGCTCTGAGTTAAGGAAAGTAAATTGCCTGAGTGTAACAGGGAAGCGGCAGAGCTGGGACTTGAACCCATGCTCTTCTGCTCAAGGGCAAAGGCTCTGAGTTAAGGAAAGTAAATTGCCTGAGTGTAACAGGGAAGCGGCAGAGCTGGGACTTGAACCCATGCCACGCACCTACCAGATGGTAGAGCTAACCACTGCACTCAATGTTCCTGGCCACGAGTCAGAGCCACACACTGCAGTTACAGTACTCCCTTATATTATTTTATCATCTGTTTCACTTCCTCGCTAAACTGTAAGTGCCTTTGAGGACAGGGACTGTGTCTTATTCATCTTTGTATATGACACAGAACATTACTAATATTCAGGTTAAGTAATGCCTTTCAACCATCTCTGTACTGCTGTCATAAAATCAATTCCTTCCCCCTTCCAGCGGGCCCTTCATTTGAAATATGAACAGTTTAATGTGTAATTGCTAGATGAACATTAAGCAATATACTTTGCCTACCAAAAAGAATCCTGTTTTGTTAGAACACTCCTGAGACTGGAAAAAGCAATGTCTGCAAATGGGTACTTTGGTTCTTCAAGATTAAGAATAATAACTTCTCAAAAGGAAAAAGATTATACAAAACCTTTTGGCAGAACGCTGTGTAGAGAGAAGTTATGGGGGGAAGAAAACCCTTTTCCTCCACCAATGAATGACTGCTCCAGCCACACTTGGTTTTGGTCCTGATNTGCTCTTCTGCTCAAGGGCAAAGGCTCTGAGTTAAGGAAAGTAAATTGCCTGAGTGTAACAGGGAAGCGGCAGAGCTGGGACTTGAACCCATGCCACGCACCTACCAGATGGTAGAGCTAACCACTGCACTCAATGTTCCTGGCCACGAGTCAGAGCCACACACTGCAGTTACAGTACTCCCTTATATTATTTTATCATCTGTTTCACTTCCTCGCTAAACTGTAAGTGCCTTTGAGGACAGGGACTGTGTCTTATTCATCTTYGTATATGACACAGAACATTACTAATATTCAGGTTAAGTAATGCCTTTCAACCATCTCTGTACTGCTGTCATAAAATCAATTCCTTCCCCCTTCCAGCGGGCCCTTCATTTGAAATATGAACAGTTTAATGTGTAATTGCTAGATGAACATTAAGCAATATACTTTGCCTACCAAAAAGAATCCTGTTTTGTTAGAACACTCCTGAGACTGGAAAAAGCAATGTCTGCAAATGGGTACTTTGGTTCTTCAAGATTAAGAATAATAACTTCTCAAAAGGAAAAAGATTATACAAAACCTTTTGGCAGAACGCTGTGTAGAGAGAAGTTATGGGGGGAAGAAAACCCTTTTCCTCCACCAATGAATGACTGCTCCAGCCACACTTGGTTTTGGTCCTGATRTTGCACCAGCCCTTCCTTACAGCGTACGTTCGTTATGTGTGAGAAACGTACATCTCTGAACATCTCACACAGTCTTCAGCTCGGTTGTATGATGAGGCGCAACAAACTAGAGCTGATTTTGGATCCAACGGGCAACTTTAGAAGGAGGAAACAGCTTCTGCTTTCTTCCTGGAAACCCAAAATAAATTGGCTTCTAAGTATGTACCCAGTGTTTTCAGATTGGCTATGATTATATTCCAATCAGAAGAACCCTCCATAAAAGCGTATTCCACTGTCTGTTCCAGCCGGTTGGTTTGGCTGATTTCGTCTCCCTTGCCTGTGTTTGCCTTTGTCTGCACTCAGAAAGAACCTGATCCCACCAGGGTCATGGCTATCTGTGGAGGCCTCTGTTCACTGTGATCTATTCTAGCAGCAATTTTATCTAGGCAGTCTCAGTCCCTCCCTGTCATTTCCTTCCATGCTAAAAGGCTCTCTTTTACAGGTTTCCTTCACTTCTCTAGTTGGCTTCTCTCTTTTACAGGTTTCCTTCACTTCTCTAGTTGGCTTCTGCTCTGCTCACTGCTATTGAACTCTCATTGCCAAGCTGATAATCTACATTCCTGCACCTACACACACGTACATGTATATATACATATATATGTATATACATATACATACACATACACACACATATATATGGAGGGAGAGAGAAATCACTTGCTACATAGATTGAATTGACATTCAGGCTCTGCAAGGATTTTCCATCAGAGCCACACTAAGAGTCTTCAGCTGAAGATAATCTAACTCAATGATTCAATTAAAACTTGAACAACCAGAACTTTGGGTAGCTGTGCAAGGCGAGGTTGTTCATCTGGGTCCCAGAGCTGTATAACTGTCTACTCTCTGCCACACACCAGCTTGTCACATAACATGCTGTATGGACAGATATGGACTATTCCTAGCAGTCATGACAGTAGGTAGAATGCTCTACCAGATTCTGTGGTCCATTCAGCTAAAGTACTACTTCCACGAAAGCCTTAATCAGACACTGTGACTCATGGTCTTTCGATACCTTTCTCATGGGGCACTTCCTCACCACCAGAGGCCTGCCTGGCATGATCACCTCTGCCGCTCTGCTGTCTGTGCGAAGTCTCAGAGACTACGAAAACCTGCCTAGATGGAACCGCGCATATCTGCCTTTGACAGAGTCTAATGTCTTTAGAAAATCAGTGACATCCTCCTGCCCACCCCACCCCCAGCCTGAGCTCTCCCATCCTTTCTCCCCAAGTTCACGGGTTTGGAAATCTGGTCCCTGGTCTCTCCGCCCCAGTGGAGCGAACGCCTGTTTAAATGACCCCTGACACTTTCTCAGTTTTAATGCTCAGGACAAAAATGATGAATTAGCAGCACTTTAATTCCTTGTGAGATGACTATGTGCCCAATGTCAACTCAAACTTCCTGAAAATGCAAAAAGCTCCAGCTTGGGATGTCGCTTTAAGATGCCAAACAGCTGAGATCAAGGGTTAATGCTGCTGCCATATCATTTTTATGTCACTTAGTTCCTCAGATAAAAGTCCATTTTAATCAAACTTTTCATCATTTCCTCATAGGCAATATATCCTTGGTGCCAGTTAGAGTATTTGATATTAATTATTCAGTCGAAGGCCTCCATTATGAGTTTAGTTCGAATATTTGTGATTTAAAACATGTTAAGACCCATTACAGTACTGATGTCCCCAAAGTAATTTTAACTGAATCTTGATGGGCCATATATTAAATTTCATACTTTTTTTTTTTTTTACTTTTTCGCTCATTCTCCATAGCAAATTCTAAACTGTTGCGTATTTTTGGCTCAGTACATTTTTTAGGGGAAGAGTACATGCCTGCACATTCAAGAGTGCCAAATCTGACATTACCTTGGACTTGAAATATGCTAAGCTTGCTACACTGACTTCCATGTTTTCCCTCTTGTGTATATTTAAAGGAGTGTTAGCATTTACTTCCCACTTCTCCAGCCAAAAAGTAAAGAGGGTTGTTTTGTGCCTAGGTATCTGCTTAATCTAGCCTGCTGCTCTCCCGTTTTTCATAGTCCTCGGTAATTCTTGAGGTTTTCCTACTTTATTGCCATCCCACCATCTGCCTCCCGAAGCTCATCGCCCCGGACGTACGGTGGTGAATTTCCTCACAGTACTGCGCTGTGCTGTGTGTGTTCTCATTCYGCACCCGTGTCCTCCCTGGTGGTTACATAAGGCCAGCTGTCTGCTACTGTCCCTTGGCTCAGGCTCCTGGGTTTGCYTTATACAGGCATCCTTGTATTAACTTACTGCATGCAGGTCATTAATTCATTCTTGTATCTGATGCAAGTATTTTTGCTGTCTGTACCTTTTAGTTATTTWAGACTACACAACATCACTCCAACATGTAAGCATGCTGGGTAAAACATCTGTGCCTCACCAAATATGTGACCATATTATATTATTCTATAGGAATCGTTAACAGTAAAATCACTAGGTATATTTTTCTTCTTTATATACCAATATTCACATGAAACTATTTCAAAGGTCCCATATCTATTCTTGAGCTAGTTGTTAGTATTTAGAAAGAAAACCAACCACATGCAACTGAAGGCTGGGGAGCAGGTATATAAAATGCTTCAAAGACAAGTAATTCATCTGTGTACTTTCACATGCATGATCTTAGTCTGTCCTTTCCAGATAGTTGGYTATTAGTTGTCACAATGTTCTTTTAGTTAATAATTGCAAAGTCTTCTTCAAAATGGCAAAAGCAGGACCAGAATCCAAACTCAGCTCTTTCTRCTTTCCAGGCCTTTTTAATTTCTTTTTCCTTTACCACTCACTGGAGTCTCAGTTGGTTAGAACATCATGCCTTCTTTTTTCTGGAGTATMGCTTGCTTACRGAACGGAAGGTACCTTAGGTCTTTTAAAGAGCACAYCCATGAGTTGGGGTGTAGCTAAGACACTTGAGCCAGGAGTTCAATCCACAGCAGGGTCCCCTGCACCAAATACATATTCACTTTAGCAGCTTTCCAAAGAAAACGGAAAATGCTGAAACCTGCAGGCTATGAAAAACTAACAAAAGAAAAGAAAATAGTAGAGAATTTATGAGGAATAAAAGGATTTTTTAGACCCTGAATGACATAACTTTTAATCTTATATCCCTAAGATGAGCTTCTCCAAGGAAAACCAACTCAACACATTTTCTTTATTAACCATAAAATCATTCCTACTGGGAGCAGATAGTGGGATCTGATGGCTCTGGCTGTACAGAACCTAAGTGCTGAGGACTGGATTTCTAGACCCAGACTTCCACTTTGAAACACTCTTCTACATTGGGACTTGTAATGGAACATGAGAGACAGAGCCAGTATTTGATGAATATCTACTATGTTCTAACTAATTTGGGAATGCTTTAAACAATTGCTCCATTCATTTCTTGTAATATCCTGATGTTGGGATGACTAAAAATACACTTAAGGATGCAAAGCAATATGRTCAGGATTGTGGGTCATTCTGCTTCTTTCCACCTCTGAAAGGTCAGGTCTCTGCACTATGTCAAGGTRTCTTGTTCTAGCCTCCCTGAGAAAAGTTTGKCGAGATATATACATTCCATAACTATCCACAATAGGACAGCCCTCCTAGTACTGAACCTGTCCTAAACTAGCACAATATGTAACTTGGGGACAATAACAGGAACAGGTCCTTGGTAGGCATTCAAGATTACTGCAAAAAGACACCATTAAYCATGGAGCCCCCTTAGCATATGTGACTGTATACCMAYCACTTCCTGCTGAATKATCTTTGAAACAGTGCACTTTCTAAAGAMYGGCTTTGCRCTATGCAAAGTAGTTTCAAGTATGTGAAATCAGTTGGTTCTCCTTCAGCAACTCTTGAGGCCAAGAGAGCATTCTTAATCCTTTTAGGGTATGGTTCTGGCAGATCCTTGAGGGGTCATGGATAAGATGCAAGTACCAGATCACTGTGGAAGGTTTGCTTCAACTGACTCTGCTACTTCAAATCCAGAAAAGGAGGATTGGCAGTGGATTACCACAGCAGTGCCACACGAGCCCATCTGTGCCCTTGTTCTCATGTGGCACAGGCCCCACGACCTCAGTCATTATGCCGAKAAAACACCTTGGTCCAACTCCCATCATTTCCAGCAAAGGCAAACATTTGTAGTACAAATGGGAAGGGGGCTGGTACAAAGAGAGCAGCTTCCAGAATGTGCTCTGGCCTATATTCCAAGTCTTCAATTAAGCCTAGACAGAAGTGGCTGGGGCTTGTCCCAGCAGAGCATTGTCCTGCACCACAATTAGTACAACTGACCCTTGTGGTTGAATGCAGAATGACATGTTAAGTAGGTGGGAACCTGGCAATTCTCWTTGGCCATGCTCCACCAACAGGATGCACGGAGGCATCATTAGTCCTCTTCAAAACTGGCCGATGCCTGGAAGTAGACAGGGTGCTGACTGCTCAGACGAGGTTTCTGCCTGCTAATTGCCTACATGTAGAGGAGGCAAATGCAGACCCACATCCAGAAATGATAGTGTCTGACAGCCTGGTTTTTACAAGAAACGAGAAGGAACTGTAATTGTTCGAGCGGGAGTTTAAGATAGAAAACAAGCGGGTTGAGCTATTTTGAGAAGGCATTTACTGCAGTGAAGTTCTTTTCCCGGAAACATTCATGTAAATCCAAGATGCCGTTCRTATCCAGCTTCTCCAACATTTCCATTCATATTTTGATGCCTTTGGTGACTTAATGATCTAGACCATGTGGCAATCACTTATAGTACTTCTACCTCGAAATCAGATCCATATATAAGACAGAACTTATAGCCAACATATTTTACAAGTAACTTCCGGATGTGCTGCCTGTACTGTGGCCAAGGCAGAGTGATGACTGCCTGCTGTGGTCCAGTAACAGACAAGTCACTTATGTTAACACTCTCAACAGCTTGGATTCCTCAGTCCTTATGATAACTCCTTTCATATCTAATTAACAACAATAGTAACAATAATAATAACAGTAGTGGGCTGTATGGAACTATCTATGCAGCTTTATCAGCCAAAATAGATGAGCTAGGAAAGGTGTTGACCTCACATTATTCCGTCATTCAACGGCTGTCATGGGCTACTTGCTAAGTTCAATATGCCGTGTCAGCCCCAGAGGACCACAGTCAGATCAGAAGGTTCTATCCTGTTAGAAWTCATGTTCAAATGGAGAAGAAAGTAACTAATCAATAAGAAAGCATAAATTATCACTACTCTGCCCAGTACACCAGCAAACAAACAAACAAACAAAAAACAGACATTATTCAAAAAATATAACATAAATTTGGACCAAATTAAGGGAGGGAATTAATTATGAAGCATGTTCTGAAGAAGGTTAAGGAGAAGAAATAGAACACAGCCGGCCATGACAACATGCCTGTGGCCTGGTGGAAGAAGAAAGCTTGGCAATCAGACTGAGAAAAAGCTGTGTGGTTGGAATAGAGAACTGAGCAGGAGGACCAGAAGTGAGATTATGCCTGGACAAGTGAGTGCTGTTTATATTTACTCAAAGATTAATGAGAAGAGTTTCAAGCAGCCGGAGGATGGAGTGTGATRTGGCTTTGAAACCTTGTCTAGCTGCAGGGTGAGCGTAGCTTTGAACAAGCCGGAGAGGATGCGGGGCAGTTGGGAGGGATTTRGAGCACTTCAGGGAAGATGCTGGTGGTACATACAAGGGTGGTGGTGCTGATAGCAGAACTGCAGGAGAGTGTGGGGAGACTGACAGCACAGGATGATGGATCACATGTGGGCGTGGTGGGATAAGTGCATCCAGGTGTCAAGAAAAAATCTAGACACACTGCTGGAAGGTAGTACCACGCCTCAGGATGGAAGACACTGAGAGAGGATAAGCCTGTGGGAAGATCCTGAGCATGGGCTGGTGGGTTTAAAGGGTCTTTCATCTCTTCCTATGATGGAGAGAGGGCTTCACACGGATAGGAAGTGGCTGACCAAGGACTCTATGCAATGTGTATTCATGAAGTCTGAATAAAGCCCCCAGGGCATACCGGGGAAGAATGATATGATGAAGCTCGGAACTCATACTCAGAATGCAGAAAAAGAGGCAGGAAGAGGGTGTATATTCCAGAGGCCTGRGCACCAGCCTGTAGCTATGACATGTCGTCGCTGTTTATGTGGAGAGAAAAGCTCATATATCACTGTCTCTGTAATTTCATTCTGGAAATAATATTTTTCTCAAGTAGGAAGAATTGATGACTTAATGTCATCTGGCATTCTCTGACTAAGCATCGCTCTGACCCCATATAGCCTAAGCATGTGGGTCAGAAGGAAGAGGCAATTATTTGCCTATCTGTGCTGTGCTTATAGAATTGAAGGTCCTTTTTCTCAAGAGCTATGTACTGAAGCGTGTGTGGGTGAGGAGGCACAAGTGTTCAATTCACTCAAGTGGTTCAGAAAATAGTGTTATATCTATAGACTAAATATATATGCATCTTCAAGTGTATATACAAAGAGGAAAGAGGAGGATGGGGAAAGAATGGAATCAAATGGAGGGAAAGAATGCATTATAGAGTAAGTGGGGCAAAATGTAAGTGGTGGGCTTGGATAAGGGGTGCAGAGATACTGGACTACCATAACAACAGCAGCAAAGAGTGGAAATTCTCGAAAGTTTCCAGAATCTATTCACAAGTATCTGTAGTAGACGTGAGTGTTGAGATAAGGAAGGAGCATAGCCCTGTGCTACAGGGAGAAAGCCTTAGATTCCCAGAGTCAGCAGTGATCTGATGTCCTGATGGTTTCCCATGAAGGAGCWTACATAGTTATGAAGCAGCTTCAGACTGTCCTGATACCTCCRAGTCTATTCCTGAGCTCCCTATGGAAAGGTGGTGTTCTGAGCGMGACACCCTGACCACCATTTTCGCCAGCAGAGCAGCCAGTGGGAGCAGTCCTGGGTAAAAGCATTACTGAGTTCTCTTCCCTCSAAGAAACAATTCATTGGAAAGATATGAGGTCTTTGCCAGGTTCATTTTCTACTGAGTGCATGCCCAGGACATCACCAAAATGGACCTGCACCTCTGAGATGCTCCTGAGATTACAAGGAGCCTGGAATGTGGAAATTTGTTTTTAAGGTACTTAACTTAGACACTCCCATGAATGAAGGATCATGGTTTACGTCTCTTTGGGGACAGTACTTAGAATTGTGGTTACAAATGCCCATACAGTATCATTTTRCATCAATTTCAGTTGACATCTGTGTTACAGTTAAAGGTGGTAGGTGGGCTGAGTGGCTATAAATGCACACAAGCATATAACACAAGACTGAGTTCTAGACCCAGAAACCAATTRAAAGCCAGGTATTGCATTGTATCTGTACAAAGGAGGCAGGGGCAGGAAGAGTCATGGGGCTTGCTGGCCAGCCAGTCAGCCTACCCAAGATCCAGACACTRAAAGGGAACTTTATCTTAAAAAGCAAGGTGGAAAACTCCTGAGGAGCAACAGTGCAGATGTCTTCTGGATACCATGTTCTCTGTCTGTCTGTCCATCTGTCTGTTTTTCTTTGTGTCTCTCTGTCTGTCTGTCTGTCTGTCTGTCTGTCTGTCTGTCTGTCTGTCTCATATCTCTCTCTCTCTCTCTCTCTCTCTCTCTCTCTCTCTCACACACACACACACACACACACACACACACACACACAGTTGACCAAATGCAGGGTTGTCTATGGCCTGGGTCCAGATTCTACAGTCTCCCTTCAGTATCAGTTGTTTGGTGGTCCATGTTATTATATCCAGGAAGCCCAGAAATCAGTCACAACCAGTTCCATTAAGATGCCTGATCTCATCCTAGAACAGAAGTATATGTCATAAGTCAAGCAGGCTACAAGATAAAGTCCTAATGAGAAATTGCCAGGTCAAAGAATGTGAATGTTTTTCAAGTCGCTCATAGATATTGCTAGGTTGACCTTGAAAAAGGTGGTGCCAACTTCATGAGTTCTCTACCAGTACTGATTATAAATCACCTGTTAGAGCTTATGTCAGGCCAAGCATAATGATACATAACTTTAATCCTAGCACTCTTAAAGCAAAGGCTGTCGAATCTCTGTGAGTCTAAGGCTAGCCCATTCTTCATGGTGAGTTCCAGGACAGCCAAGGATACATAGTGAGACCCTGTCTTTAAAAAAAAAAGTAAGTAAATAAACTTTTGTCAATTTAGTAGGTTAAATGTAGCAATTATGAAAACAAACTATTTTCATTTGTAGTTTCTTTACTCCCAGTGAGATTGAATTTTTTTTCTAAGACGGGATTTCTTTCTTAAGGTAGCTCTTCCCCTTGTCTCCCCTCTGGTAGATCTAACTAACTCTCAGCATCAGTGAGCATGTAGACTTGGGAAACTGACAGTCGTGTCCTCTATCTTCTGCAGGATGCATTCCTGTGGTGCTCAGCTCTAGTTCACACTAACTCGAAATGTACTCCTTAGACACAGCGTTTCTATCATTGGAGAATGATCTACAGTAGTTATACTTTCAGATTTGAATTGTGTCATGTTCTGGATTCCACTRACAGACCAGCTTGGGGAGGATAAGGTGAAGTTCAGATCAGGGGCCGGAATGGGGGGGTGCAGGGGGGAGGGAGGTGCCGAGGGGGATCCACAGTCCAGAAGGGGAAAGCAGAGTCCAGGACCCACAGGATCCTATCCTGTTGGGAGTGAGTGCCAAGTGCTGGAGGGGCTTGAGAAGAAAAAAAGGCATTCTTGGGAGTCTTCATGTTAAGGTTCTGTTTCGGGAAGACTTCTCTGTGGCCATCTTTAATGAAGCACCTCTCTGAGATGATCTTAGCTTGTTCATATTTCTTTATTGGGGGTGGATGTGAATGAATACACTTTATTTGGGGGTAAACCAGGGATTATATAATTTTGAGCAAAGGCATGAGAATATCCAGGGAGGGAAGGTCATTGGCTGAAGGCTAAGGGTATTGGGATGCCTCATTCGCATGGAGAGGTGGTCCAGGGGCTGTGCTACAATGACTGACTGCCAGTGGTCATCTTAGCTGAGGGTCATGGTTATGTGCCCCATAGCAGGCATGGAGGCAGGAGGAAGCCGCCCCACTCTTGCCATCTCAGATCTCTTGTATTCCCAGGGTTTGAGCATGCTCCACCTCACCATACCCATCYGGCGGCACGATCCGCGTGGCCTACATTGAATGAACAAATTTATTAAAAGTATAGCAAACCAAAGTAAAAAATTAAATAAATGCAAAGGAAAGAGAGGGAGGGATGGACAGAGAGGAAAGATCAGAAGGGGGAAGGAGACAGAGACGGAGGGATAGTAAAACATTAAATTGGGTATCAACCAGGGAAGTTAGGGCAGTCATCTGGCAGTTCAGACTGAGCTTTTTCTTCGTGGCTGAGCTTCCCATGGCTGTGTTTCTGGCTTCTCTTTCCCACCGCAGGCATTTTTAAATCATGGTATTAGCAATAGTAGCTTCTGCTAGGAATAGTTTATTTACCTCCTCGCCGTTCTCACAGACACAATGGCTCTCGGGCGGTTTTACTGTTCTTTTCCCTCCCTGTCACATAGTTAGGGGGACCAGACCATTCCCAGACAAGGAGTCTTGGAGGACACTTGACATAAATATGCATACTTCTGAAGTGGTGGAGACCAGTTTCACTTCCAGAGCCACATTCTCAGTGAGCTCAAACAGCACAGGAGACTTTACCAATATAATGCGCATTAGACTCTTTCAACTCTAAAACAAGGAGTGCAGCTTTGCTGGAGGCCTTGTCTTGCAAGTGTAGGTGTTAATTTGGCTAAACCCAAAGGATTCCAAAAGGAAAGGGTCTTCATCTGGGGCCTGCATGTGGATCCAAATTTGTCCAATGATTGATTGCAGAGGCTCTGAAACCAGACCTTCTGAAACTGCATGCCAAATGTTTTGTGAGTAGCATTTTGCACATATTCATAATAGAACTGGCAGGCAAGAGAGTTTTGTGGCCCAACAAGTTGAAGATTAACCAAATGAAAGAATATTCTGTAAAACCCTTCTGAAAAGGGTCATTTTTTAAAGTCCCAAATTATGATTCCAATGTGACTTAATACTCTTTTGCAACAGAATGATAACTTCAAAGAGTATTCAATTTATAAAACGTTATGAAAACAAAGGTTTCCAAACAGTAGCTTATTGAGTTGGAGGCTGCCTTTAGTATCAAAAATTATATATAATCATTTCAGCAAATGACAAAATTATGGCCCACCTTGCAGTCCCACAGAGAAGGATGTGCATATATATCTATTCTAAGCATAGCCTTGGCTTGTTGTTAAGCACAGTGAAGAAGTCCCAGCAGGTGGAATGACATCAGACGCTTTCCCATGTGCCCCATGTCCTCCCACAGAAACACCTGTGAGTAGAGCAGAGCCTGCTCCAGCATCAAAAGAGTTTGTATGGTAGTCAGTGCTACCTAAAGACGGATTCGCAGGGCTGGAGGTGACTGAGCAGGTGAAATGGATGCTGTGCAAGCAGAACAAAGTCCATTTGGATCCCTTGTTCCCACAGAAGAGCCAGGTGTGTTGTGGTTAACCTCATCGCTGGGAACACAAAGACAAGTGGATCCCAGGGACTGGCTGGCAGGCCACAGTAACCAAAATGGTGAGCTCTWGGTTCAGTGAGAGACTGTGACTCAAAAAGTAAGTGTGAAGAAATAAAGGGAGTCAGCCAAAGTCAACTTATGACCTCCACACACACATACACAAAGACAAGCAAGCATGGCTGTGTATTTGATGTACACACACATATAACATGCACACAAAGACACAAGAAAGGAAAGAAAGAAAGAAAGAAAGAAAGAAAGAAAGAAAGAAAGAAAGAAAGAAAGAAAGAAAGAAAGAAAGGAAGGAAGGAAGGAAGGGNAGGAAGGAAGGGATGAAGAAAGAAACAAAAGAAGGAAAGCTAGATTCACACAGGCTATCTTCCCAGCTTTAGATAATATTATAATCTCATCCCCTGAAAGTAGAAAGGAAAGGAAGCATTCATGTGAATGAGCAGGCAGTAAACTCCATGGGAACAAACATACTGTGTTGATCCCACTGTAAATTATAGCAGCATAAAGCCACAGGAGAACCAAAGAGTAAAATTTAATATTAAACCATAGCTACCCTGCCATAAATAAGTTAGATAAAGAACCCATTTAACATATGTGAGATATTAAAATATATTTATATCCAAACCTGTATTGTGTGTAGTTGTTTATATGTCATTGGCAGTATTTTATATTGAAATATCAGAGATTTTGGCTGCTTGTAGAGTCCAAATGTATTCTTTTCTTTCTGAAAAGCCAAATACCTTCAAATAAAAGATTAACCAAGGGCTCAAAACTGAAGGGCTGCTGTATCTTTGCTCATAATATTGATTTGGGACCTTGTCCAGCCTTTTTAAGCATCCTCTTTGCCTAGCTATGGAATATTAATAAGAGAAAGGGGCCGCATAAAACGTCATCCAAACCTGAGACTCCTTGTTTGCATGTGAGTAATTCCAAGTGGCTTAGGATGAAGTGGAAGGACCTGAATGAGGCAAGCTGCTCAGTCTCCAGCAGATTAAACATAATGGCGAAAGAAAGGTATTCTTGCTTGAGGAGTCAAGATGACTGAAAGTCAACCCTGCAGACCCTGGAGTGCAGCTTCAGGGCAACCTTGTGTAGTCTGGGAGGGAACAACCAAAGAAAAGATCTCAAAGAATCCACAGCTAGAGTCAAACAAAAATAACCGAAGTCCCAGAAGGCTCTCCTGGTATTATGAAGAAGGCTAGGGTAGAAATAACAGCCTTTGGGTTTTATCAACCTTACTAATAAAAGTCGCTTGGCTTTCCATTGAGAAGAGCAGTTGGTACAATATGGAAAGGTTTTAAAGACCATTAATTTCTTGAAATGAAACAGCTGGCCTTATTGGCTATTAAATAATGAGCCAGATTCTCCCCAGTGCCTAAGTCACTCTCTGGTAGTAAATTAGGCATTTAGAGAGGCACATTAACTCTTTAAGAAGATTAGAGTTCGATTTAGGGCACTTTATACATAGCAAGAACTCTATAGGGAATCTGGCTGCAGCTAAGCAAAGAAAGGGTAAACACAAAATAAGTTATGATAGCAAAGCTACAGCCATGGCTAGTGTTGACTAGGTGACTCAGGAGGCAGGAATGGAAGAGT
Source organism: Apodemus speciosus (assembly GCA_002335545.1). Lineage (NCBI taxonomy): Eukaryota > Metazoa > Chordata > Mammalia > Rodentia > Muridae > Apodemus > Apodemus speciosus. The sequence continues at coordinate 36,628 of BDUI01010053.1, read as the reverse complement.
TGAGTTGAGTGATACTCAGTCTATTGTTCTGAGTTTACATGGGACCATGAGGCAGAGTTGACTCTTCATTCAGCAGACTTTGAGATAAGTCATATTTTATATTGGCACTGAGCTAGACATTGGGGAGATAATCTTCAGTGTTTCTGGCAGATTGAGGAGGAAGAGGCAAATCAGGTAAAAGAAGTGACAAGTGGAATTTAAGATAGAGTAACACCTTGTACAATGTGCTGAAGAGTTTACTCTACCCAAAAGGGCTCCATGGTTTGATCACATTTGCATTGTAGAAAAAGACTTATTGGTGATTTCGTGGAGAATCACCAACTGAAGAAGCAAGAATGAAATGAAGAAAGGCAGGATGGAGGTGCTGATGCAATTCCTATGAAAGATGTCAAATGACTGAAAGCTAAGTGAGGAGGCAAAGAAGGAAAAAGGACTGTGCTGAACTGATGTCTACATAGACAGAGTCTTGGAGATAAAGAATGAGGTCAGAGATTTGACTCTAGGGCTCATGGCTTGGTCAACAGGATGGATACAGATATTGGTCTCCGAGTAAAAATATGGTATTAAGACAGTTGTGAACCCGAGAAGCCTGGCACAGAGAGAACCAGACAGGATCTCTGTAAATCACCTAATAACACTCACAAGAGCCAGGCTAAAAAAATCTGAGATTCATAATATAGTACGATTCCTGAAAGTTAAAGTTAAATTGGATCTCTGAAATAGTATTCTGTGCCTTGTTTGGTTTTATTGTTCTGTTTTGTTTCATTTTCTGCTAAAATGAGGTTCTGACATGGTTCACCTTTAAAGCAATGGGAAAGTAGCAAATAGAAATGGTAGTCTCTAGAGGGGAAAAAATCTTTTCCCCCCAGGGAATATCAATAGTTAATAAACCATATATCTGAATATGGGGAAATGTGTGCTCTTTGTGAGAAGTAGAAAATTTCACAGGTTGCAGACTAGACAAATTAACAGTTCTTTCTCTGTCAGCGCTTAAAATCTATCCTGCAGTTTCTCTCTATGCTCTGAGGTGAAACGTGCCAACAAATTGGCTTAGATGATCTATCTGAAAATGTGGAAGAAATTATATATTGGAGAGAAAGAGGGAAATTCTTATATATTAAAAAGTGTTGACAACCTCACCACAGCATAGCAAAAAAAGAAAATGTCCTTAAAGACAAAACACTTGAATTTCAGAAACCACAGTTACACTGTTATATGCTCTATGCAGCAAAAGTTGCATTTTTTGAAAGAAAATTGACATCAAAGTTGCCTAAACCAGTAACCCTCATGGCAGCTTCGTGGTGAGAACCTCATGCTTTAGGAATTTGAAAAGCCTAAAATTAAAAGGGTGGAGAGTTTGTGTGTTGCTTAAAGAGAATTTAGCAAAGACAGACAACAGGACTAAACCTGTCCCTTAGTGGTTCTTGCAAGTCCTCGAGTCATCTTAGTGGCACTTGCATCTAGGTTTCCAGGTAGCTGTCGCTGCCTTGGAAGTGGTTATTCACAAGCCCATTCTAGGTGAGGCCACAGGCTGAGCTACAGACTATAGTGAACTCTTACTCCCCAAAATCATCCCCAAACGGACCAGAACCAGGCCTAGTTTGTGTTATCAAAGAGACCACTGTGTATTTCTAGTGATAAGCAACTCCACTTTCACTTCTTTGTGGTGTGTGTGCATGTGGGAGAAGGTACATGTGCTTATGTAGAAGCCAAAAGTAGACCTTGAGTGTCTTCCTCCATCACAGTCTACCTTTTCGTGAGAAGTAAATTCTTATACAATTTCATACTTATATGCTATATATTTTAATAAATTGGGGCTGACTCTGCAACCCTGAATTTGGAATTAACCATCAGAGCCTGATGAGCTCACCAGGAGGCACATGGCTGGATACCATACTTCCTGGCTTCTAGAATCTGCCTATTGCTAACATATCAGCAATATATACTCCGGCCTAATGAGTCCCTCCCCACACCATAGCTGACTGTTAGGGACTACCAACTGCTGTGGACCCAGTACCAGTATGCACAGTTGCTATGAGTTCAAAGTATATCTACCTTCTGGCATATGCCAGAATCAGTAAGGATTCATGGACGTAGATACAACTTTGTAGTCACAGGTAAAGAGTTTAAGAATGGTATTTCTTAGGCTTACATGTTTATGGTTATATCTTGTTTTCTGGGTTAATAATGGCTCAAACCAGGGAGGCATGCAAAACTATAGGAGCTAGAAAAGAACAGAAACCACCTTCATAAGGGAGATGGCTTGCTGAAGGCAGCATTTACAGGCTTAAAAATAGAACCATGGGTCCTATTTAGAAAGGGTCATCATGTCCTTTCTCAGGGACTCAGTTCACAAACACCCTTAGAAGAAGAGGAGAGAAAGCCACCATCTTCTTCTTCCGCCATTTTGCTGCCTGTAACAGATCCCYATGTTACATCTTTTCTAAATTCTATTTTGAAGAGATTTAGGGACTGCACAACAAGAATAAGTGAAAGCTTCAGCAATTCCTTGTAAACCCCTACCCTCATGTGTGCACACAACCCCACCATTATCAACACCCCTACACACCCTGCAGAGTGTCTCAGTGACTATAGTTGATAGTGGTACAATGACAACTTAATCAGCCACAGTCCCTGATTTATGTTAAGATTCTCTTCCGGTATTATGCATTCTATGGATTTTGACAAAGATGTAATGATACGTGTCTACCATTGTGATGCCATACAGAGGAGCCGCATTATCTTAAAACTTCTCTGTGCCCTACTTGTTCATCCCCCACCTACCCTCCCCATCTCTGAAGACCACTGATCTTTTACTGTCTTCATAGGTGTAACTCTGAATGTTGCGTAGTTAGATTTGTATAATATAGAATCTTGCCTGGTTGATAGTTCATTTAGCAATATGCATCAAAGTTTCCTGAATGCTCTCATTGCTTGATCAGCCAAGGTTGACTAGCATTCTGCTGTGTGTCCAAATCAGTTTGTGTACTATTCACCTACTGAAGGGCATCTTAGTATTAGCCACTTTCAAATTGCGGCAGTTGAAATTAAAGCATCTGTAGATGTCTATATGCAGAGTTTGTGAGACCCTTAGTTCTCACATCCTTTGGGTAGGCTTATAGGAACATGCTTATCTTGTAAAAGACMACCATTCCACCTTCCAAAGGGGCCAAACACTTTGAATTTGTACCRGTGTTGTGGAGAATTCACTGTCCCACATCATGGTGTCTGGTGATATCAGGGGTCTGGAATTGCCCATTGTCGTAGATGTACAATGGTTTCCACTGTTGGTGGTAGAGAGTCTTTTCATGTTTGTTTGCGATCTGTGTATCTTCTTTCATTTCTGTCTGTTAATAGTTGGGCCCGTTTTTAAAAATTACTTGTTTTTTCATGTTTTGGGAGTTCCTTGTACATTTGGATATCAGATGTGCCTTTTGAGAGTATTTTCTTCCAGCCTTCTCTTTCCATTTTCTTGACAGTGGCTTTCATACTTCAGAAGCACATTTTTTTCTTTATTTAATGAACTCCAGCTTATCAATTTTTTTCTTTCCTGCATTATGTCTTTGGTATATCTAAAAACTCAACACCTTGTCTATGATAATCTATGTTTTCTTCTATTTTATCTTCTAGGAGGCTTACAGTCTTTTGATTTGTGTTTATGCCACTGATCCATTTTGAGCTATTTTTTGTGGCAAGTGTAAAGGCTGGGTTTGTGTATATGAGCGGCCTGTTGTTTAGCATATTTGGTTTAAAGGTTGTCTTTGTCATGGTCTTCCTCTGGTCCTTTGATAAAGTCCAGTTAACTGTTTTTTATCATTCGGTTTCTGGATTTTCTGTTCCATCCCACTGACCTGCTTGTCTGTTCTTTTGCCAGTTCTGTCCTGTCTTGATTACTCAAAATTTATAGTAAATTTTGAAGATCCTCCACATTTGTTCTTTTTCAATATTTTTATGGATATTATTCTAAGCATTTTTCCTCTGCATGCAAACTTTATTCTCTGCTTTCCAATAGCTATGGAGGAACTTTCTGAGGTCTGGATGATATCTTAGCTGCTTTTCTTAGYTGTGATAAATACCCTAGGAAATGCAACTTAATGRAGAAAGGATTTATTTGGGCTCAAAGTTTAAGGCCCATCCTGGTTGGAAGCAGCGGGGTCTTGAAGCAACTGGTCTCATTTCATCTGCAATCTATATCTTCTCATTACCTTGACAGATGATCTCAGTGCGGTTAGATCAGGTAAACTTCTGTATGTTGAGTGGGTGTATATAAATTCAAAATCATATTGTAGCATCTAGAGTTTAATTAAGACTCAGTCATCCAAAGCAAGAGATTTGTACCTCTTATCAATTATATAAGTATATGCACTCAAAAAACCAGACAGCAAGCCTCTCCTCACTTATGTACTTGCAACCTTTCTAAAGTTATGTGCTCCACTCCATGCATAGCTCCAGGATTGACCTTAATACCAAGGGAATGAAGACAGACACATGGATATGGATACAGAAAAGCTGGTATCAGCTAGTCTGGGATCTTGGATGGAGAAGCCACAGTGCTCCCCCATAAGCTCAGTGTGTTTATTCTATACAGTTTCTTATATACAGGAAGGCAGGGTTATTGGATTCAGCCTAACAAAAACACTGGGATTTTGGTATACAGCTGAATAAAGGAGGCAGGTTTGGGTAAGCTTAGTAAGAGCAATCTATAAGGAAGCAGGTGTCATCCTGRGGTAGAAGGCTATGGAGGACATTTTCTGCATACGTCACATTTGCCATCCCTCTGAGCCTCACCTAAGGAAGGCTTTGCCACTCTCATCGGGCCAAAACATTGTGTCCTTGGCAAGACCATCCCCATGTCAACAGCATACATTCATTCAGGACTTTACCCGCTCAGGGTTTCCTCCACTCGCCACAATCAAGTATCATTCATCCATAAAGAGAATGGCATGATGTCATTTTCAGGAAAGTGGGCACAGATCTAGAAGATGATACTATGTTAAGTGAAGTAAGCCAAACTCAGAAAGACCAGAAGCACATGTTTTCTCTCATACAAGGAGATGAAAAATAACATTTTTATACCTGATAACAGAAGCAGGACTAGGACCTCTAAGAAAAATGAAGGGAAGCAAGTAGAAGCAGGAAGAAAGAATTAACAAAAACAGGAGCAAACATAATCAAAACATGTGAGTGGATATAGAGAAATGAAATGCATCCATTTGTACAGTTAATATGCATAAACAACTATAAATAAAAGTGAACATTAAAAAACAGTTACGGAAGGCACATCCATACTCCTTACAATCATTCTGCCATGTGTGTAAAAGCAGTGACTAAATTATTGGCAAAGTGCATGGGGAAGTGTGTTAAATATAAATAAAGTATCTATGTCCCTAGAAGGTAGAACAACTGATGTAAACTTGAATCATAAGGGTAGTCGATAAAAGTTGAATCATAAAACCTAATATTCATGGGATAGCATCAAAATGGTTTCCAAAGTCCCAAGCTGACCATGTTATATCCAGATTTTACTGCTAAATATAATACACATATGGTTTAGAGTGTAACATCAAAATGTGTACAGTTCTAGCATGGACTCATGAGTTGGCATATACTGTTATAGTATCTTTCTTTTCTCCTTTTCCACCCGAATTTCTAACTCATCACCACTAAAAATGTATAAGCTTTGAAAGGGCAAGGGCAAGGGCAAGTAGTGTTTACTCTGTGCTTTCTAGCTAAACAGTTTAACATTTGTTTTTAAATTTTGATTATGCCATGAGTAACATTTGATACTTTAAGAATCTAAGTAGCACAATGAATAATTAAATGAACGAGCAAAGTGTGACTGTGTAAGTGATCTCATAAACATTAGGTGTCTGCAGTTCTAAGATGTGTTCTTCTTCCTAGAACTTGGATGATTATTTTTTTTCTTTTATAGATACTGACTTCTCTTCTCAAAATAAGAAATGAGAATTATTTGTAACTTACATTTTAGGAATGAAAATAAGTGTGGATAGGTGCATATCCAAGTTAAGGAATTAATAGAAATACCGGTACATACGGGAGAAAGAATTTACTACATCCGAGTTAGAGATTTTCCTGGTCTCATCATGGGAGATGAGTCTCTCCTGTGACCCAGAGGTACTGTTGCACTATTGGTTTGAGAATTCAAATAAACAAGCTTTAGAAGTAAAGTCCTCACATGGGTGGCTTTGTACCCATAGGAAAGGAAGGCATCTGTGGTTATAAACCAGCAT
>BDUI01010053.1:14259-25807 GCA_002335545.1 Apodemus speciosus | reverse complement strand
GCTCCTGCGGGGTGGGGAAAAGAGAGGTTGGGAGTAAAGAGAGGGGATTCTAGAAGGGCATGACAGTGATATCATGCTGGTAAGAGTTTGGAGGATACAGTTAACAGCGGATGTTCACTGGCTGCCTATTATAGGCAAAGCCTTGTTCTAAGCATTGCATATGCTAATTCATCTAATTCTTCCTTCAACCCAACAAAGATGTTTCTATAGGTTCTTCATTTTATAGCTGAAGAAAGATGACCTCTTGCACTTATTACTAAATTTTAAGTCAATAACCCCAAATGCAACCAACATGGATCTGGTAAAATTATCTGAGGCCATGCTCATTTGGATGAATTGGAATAGGCATGGGACAAAGGGCAAGGGATAGGTCTGTCATGGCTGATACCTACCAAGCACTTCCACCTCTCTTTCATTTCCCACTGCCCCCTGCTGATGCTGTCCTCACAGCAAACTGCTCTAGCACACTCCTCGCAACCTGCTATAAGCAGGTGTCACCATTGGCAACCCTAAGACATGGAAAGAGATTTTTTTTTACTATGTCTTTAAAGCCCATATTTTTAATATTCAAAAAACTATTTAAAGACTAAAAATGTAAGCATCTGGGTTAAGAGATGGCTGGGTGGGTAAAGCCCAGGCCTTAGGACCAGAGTCGTGAACCCAAGACCCACATAAAGCCGGGCATGTGTGGCAGCCCCACAATGCCAGCACTTGAAAGGAAAAACCAGGGCAAGTTGGCCAGAATTGGTGTGCTCCAGATTCAGCAAGAGAACTTGCCCCAGTAAATAAAGTGGAAAGCAATCAAGGAATTAACCAGATATCAACTGTAGAAATGTGTGTGTGTGTATACATGTGTGCAAAAATACACACATTGAACATGCATACATATTCACACACCACACACACATCCATATACAAAATAATAAAATCCAAATAGTCAGTCACCTCTTAAAATAATTCTTTGCAGATCAACACCATCCAATATATCAGCCATAGCCATGTATGTGCTGTGACTAGCCCAAATTGTGACATTCTTAAAGGTTAAAATATACCATGCTCTAAGACTCAAGACCAAGAAAATTGTAAATTATATTGACACCAGGTTAAAATGCTAACACTTTGGATACGTTGAGTTAAGCAAAGGATATTTCCATTCGCTTCATCTGGTTTACTGTTCTTTCGACTGTRACCATAGAAATATGCAGGTTGTATGTGTGGCTTGCCTTGCTTCCTCTTGTGCAGCACTGCTAGGTCCTATAGCAGAGAGGAGCCAGATGTACATCAGATGCACATACTACTGGTGGGTTCTGATGAGCCACCACTCAGCTGAAAGAAAGATTGAAGGGGGTGTGTTCAACCAAAGCTTTTCTTTTTTGAAGACCACTTTTCCTCCCTTAAATTGTACATAATACCAGGCACACCTGGGTTTCCAATAATTGCACCCACAAGTGGCTACATGCAGACACAATTAGGTGCTTGCAACTTGTTTGATGGTGCAGGTGTCTAATTGTGCCCACAAATGGCCATTTGGCAGGCACCGCTCATTGTGCACACAGCTGATTATAGGCAGAAAATGGCACCAACCAAAAAGAGTCCAGGGTGACAGGCATGAAATAGGTCAGGGGTAAGACTATAGAGGCATGAACTAAGTCAGGGGTAAGACTACAGAGGCATGAAATAGGTCTCTGGCAGGTATACAGTCTTGGCAAGACTCTTCCTTTCAGGCCAGCCTGTTCTGTGAGATGCCCACATAGGTGTTTGTGGCAGGAGGTATATTTGCAATATAGAGGCTGGGAGATGAAAATGTGTGTACAAGCCCCACCCCACAAAGTAAATGCTTTCTTGGGATTTTAAGTAAACTGGGACACACAAAATCTACATTGTCAACCCCTGTAGCTTTAGAAATGGATGGAGTCCACCTTGTTGGGTCTGGCTATTTATAATGACTAAAAAAYGATGAGTGTATATAAGATTCCCCCGAGAGACTCCTGGGCAAATGGTAGATTTTAAAGGGTTAATCCAATGTAATGAATCATTTAGTAAGGATGAGAAGGCCAGAGTGRTAGCCTCGGGAAGAATCATGGGCAGGGATTTAAATGCAGAGCAGTATGTGAAGGGGGAGCTGCAGGAGAGGTCAGCACCCCCAGGTGGGGAGTAATTGATATCCCCAGCTCTGCCTACAGCTGAAACAAGGCCGGACATGGAAACACGTTCACTCGCACAGATCCTGGGGTCTGAAGGAAATGTGAGGAGACTCTCGGACCCTGCCTCCCGGTTGGGGTGGGGATGTCTTGGAACCAGATTTCAGTAGCTTTAGGGATCAGCACTGTTGATCTTAAGAATCAACTCTGGGGCCATCTCGGGTTTGGTAACCATGAAGAATTTTGTTTCTCGGAGCTGACTGCATGTGCCATAACCACAGACCTGTCTGGGCATTGGTTTTGGGGCTCTAGGAAGGCTATAAATTCTGTAGCCCGTGTTGAGAAATTCCGATCGCAGAAGCTTGGCTTCGTTTTTGGGGGGACAGAAACAAACAACTGAGTTTTTTTTCCTAATGAGTGATTGCTCTTAGTTGTGTGTATTTATTTGCAATATAAGTAAACACATGATTTACCCACTGTGACAAATCCTCCTTCTTTCTTGTAGCTTCACATCCTTTTATGTCTCTTCTTTATTTATGATGATAGCTGCCTATTCTTGAATGGCAAAGCTATTGTAATAAATCTCCATAGAAGGCCAATTTTCAGTTCACATTACTGCAGCCTGCATATGAAGACGACAGTCCAGAAACACATATTGATTGTCCATTTTTAGAGATTCCACGACAGGCTCAGCTCAGGACTTCTTTCATTTTGCCTGGACTGCAGCTCAATCTAATGTCAACTTACCATAATTCTTATGAAAGGCTATTATTCTATTATGATTTTTCTCTTTTGTCATCTAATATCCACAGAGGGTCCTGATGGCGAGAGATTACTGGAGATTTTCTCTATCTCAGATATTCCATCTTCTTCCCTTCCTTACTTTAAGGCTAGTGGAAAATGTTCTGTTTCCTATTAGTAACCTCTTTTTTTATACATTGCCTTGAAATATACATAAAGTATATGTAATTTATTTAGGAGGTTGGCATAAAGATAAAAATTATTTAGATTTTACAATTTTATGAATTCCAAGTCACAGTTTTCTTCTGCCTGATGTGTTGGCCTAGAATTAGATTCTTATTTAGTAGAGTAATTTGCTCTGGAAGGGACTATCACTGGTGATGGTTTTTCTATTATGCACAGACAGTTGCAAATTTTCAGTCTCTGTCACGTGAACCTGGACTTTCTTATTACTTCAAATGTTTTCAACAAGTTGTAAACTTTGGTATCAACTGCATGTGGCAGTTACCCAGCTGTGCCCTTCATCCCTCAAATTCTGTGTCTCTTCCAAGAAGCCAACACAAAGAGCTTCTTTGCCAACCCATCCACCTCCATCCTTGGGTCGCAAGAGGAATCCTCACAGGGTTGTTCCTCAAGAACCCCATTTACAACACAGTTCATCAGAGGCCCCAGGACTGCCAGGTGCATGTGGAATCAAGCCTCTAATCTGACACTGATCTAGGTCAAAGACCCGGCATGGCATTGGAATGAGCTACTGTGAATTGAAAAATCACAGAAGGCATTGTTCAAAAGGTAAATGAACTCTTCCAAACTTTTTTCATTTCTTTATAAACCACAATTATGTTTGTGGTGGAGACTTGGTTTTACTTCTTAGTGTTTTCATGAGGGGAAACAAACAAAACAAAACTACTTCAATGGAAAGGATGCAGAAAGTCTATTTTCCCAACTCCTATTGACCACAAAGTGTGCTAGCGTACATTGGACCTACATTAAGCTTTCATATTACTTGCATCTATATTTGTCCAACAACAGTGCCAATAGTAATTCTGGGGCCATCAGAAACTTTTGTTCTCCAAATTYATGACATGTGTGAAACACAGCTTTCAAGGTCTGTTTGTGGTAGTTCCTTGTGTTGCCTTTGACTCTACTTTCAATCTGTGCCCTTCTCCTTCTTCTGTTGTGGAAAGGCTGGGGGAGACTTCGTGCTTTCAGAGTCTCAGATACTGGGATAATCTTTTGTTGTGTTCATTTGTCTGTCTGTTGGGTCGTTGTTGTTTTTCTTTTCATTAATTTGTATTTGTAAAGTACTCTTCACTGTGAACTTTAACCTTGACAACGGATAGGGAAATAGATGGAATCCTCACTGTTCATGAAATAAAAGTAGTCAGTCAGCTATTGTTCTCTCTCTTGCTCTGGCCCTCTATTCCCAACTTCCCACTTAGAGCTATAGTTGGCAGAGATGCTACTGTACAGGTGGGATGCGATTGGAGCCAGTTTATGACCCATAAAGTAAATGYAGCTAYGCTTTGAAGACAGGGCTTTGTCTTGTCACCACTGTGTCCTCAATGAGACATAACASCTAGCACATAGTAGGTATTCAACTAATTTTTAAAAAGAAATAAAAAGTAGACTAAAACACAGGAAAGACTATGCAAATAATGGGGAATGTGCCAGAGTTTTTACTGGGAAGGTATCAGAAAGGACAGTTCTCAATTACCCAGTATGTTGAGTGGACATTGTGTTCCTGTAAGTTCTGTGGGCTTTCTTGTTAAGCCATGAAAATTCTTTTACCAAGAGCAAATTCTTTTGGGGAACTTTGTATTTTTGTCATTTAAAAAAGCAGTGTAAAGCAATATAATAATTGTGACTGAGATGACATGACATGTTGTCCAAGTTTCAACAGTTTGTATCTCTCCCCCCCCCNCTGGGGGAGACTTCGTGCTTTCAGAGTCTCAGATACTGGGATAATCTTTTGTTGTGTTCATTTGTCTGTCTGTTGGGTCGTTGTTGTTTTTCTTTTCATTAATTTGTATTTGTAAAGTACTCTTCACTGTGAACTTTAACCTTGACAACGGATAGGGAAATAGATGGAATCCTCACTGTTCATGAAATAAAAGTAGTCAGTCAGCTATTGTTCTCTCTCTTGCTCTGGCCCTCTATTCCCAACTTCCCACTTAGAGCTATAGTTGGCAGAGATGCTACTGTACAGGTGGGATGCGATTGGAGCCAGTTTATGACCCATAAAGTAAATGYAGCTAYGCTTTGAAGACAGGGCTTTGTCTTGTCACCACTGTGTCCTCAATGAGACATAACASCTAGCACATAGTAGGTATTCAACTAATTTTTAAAAAGAAATAAAAAGTAGACTAAAACACAGGAAAGACTATGCAAATAATGGGGAATGTGCCAGAGTTTTTACTGGGAAGGTATCAGAAAGGACAGTTCTCAATTACCCAGTATGTTGAGTGGACATTGTGTTCCTGTAAGTTCTGTGGGCTTTCTTGTTAAGCCATGAAAATTCTTTTACCAAGAGCAAATTCTTTTGGGGAACTTTGTATTTTTGTCATTTAAAAAAGCAGTGTAAAGCAATATAATAATTGTGACTGAGATGACATGACATGTTGTCCAAGTTTCAACAGTTTGTATCTCTCCCCCCCCCCAAAAATTGCTTCCAATGCTCAAATTTCTCATTTTTGTTGTACGGCCAGACCTGGAATTTTAAAACTACATTCAGCAATTTTTATCAAGCATGAGTAACTGGAGTTTTTCCAGACAAATAATGGTATTTTAATATATTTTTCTGTAAAGTTAAAAATGCTAGTTTTAAGGGTTGGCAAAGAAAAAGGAGTAAGGAGAAAAGTAGAATTAAAAGTCACACTTGTCCCTAATTCTAGAAATTCGGATGTACACACACAAAAATGAATCTTAGAAGTAAATAAATGTTTAAAATGCATACACTCACTGTCTGTAAGTCATACTTGGATACTTACTATAAATTTAAAAATATAAGAGAGGTCCTTATTTTCCTGGGTTGTACTGCCAAGCCATGTCATGGTTGGGCTGGAACCCTTGGGGAAATCACCCTGTACTATGGTGCCAACTTGCTCCATGGAAAACTCCCACTCTATGAGACCCCCAGGAAGCCCTGGCTTTACACAAAACACACAGCAGAAAGCCCAGGAAAGCTGGCCRTTTTATGCTGCTCCTTTGAAACAAGTTTCCATGTTCTTAGGCAGTGGAACAGTCTGCTTGCCATTCAAATAAACATGGAGAGTCTTATTACTCTTTTTAGAAAGTCAGTATGCCACAAGATGAGATTACAATCTCATGCAAGTCAGGCTCCTCAGCCCTCTGTTCCCACACCAACTTCAGATCCAAGCCCATCTGAAACGGTGAACATAAACAGAGAGGGGGCCGGAGATGAAGAACTGATTAAGTCTTCGTGGTCTGTGACTCAAGAGATGGGTGTATGGAGGAGGTCATTCTGGGAGCTTCTTTTGTAGTTATTCTTCTGGTGTGAGCAGGAGGAATTGCCCTGCTATCGTTTATAGTTACACATCTAAATGTGACTAAYACGAGCACTGCCATCACTGTCACACACAGAAGTACTTGAAGAACTAGAGCTCTGGAGCCTTCATTTTCTTAGACTTAGACCGCCACAACTGCTCATGCTATGAGGGTTAGTCACAGGCTCTCTGTGCCTGGTGAAATGTATCCAAGCACAAAAGCTCCACCAGGCACCATCCTAAACTTCAGGCCTCATTACCCACCCAAGACAATTTCATCACAACAAAAAGAGGATTATTCTGGGCCTTTTGCTTTCTGCCTTCTCTACCCTGGGGATGTTGGAAGCTGAGATAGCATGAGCCACCACAGAGCTTTCATTCTCCCCATGTGGTTTCCAAGGTGAACGACCGTCTGCTCCAAGTAGCTCCTTCTATGGTACTTGTGTTCATAACCATCAGTACCCTTCTCTACACACAAACAATTAGAAAGTCATTGGTCTCTGTCTGCATTGTGTGGATATTTTTATACACCTAATACAGGAAATGAAATTGACTGGCAAATATAGCTTTTAAATAAGCCCCAGGACAGATTTTCTTCACATCTGGTTTCCTAAGAACTCTTAGAAAACCATCAGCATTTGGCTTCTTCCTCATCACCCCTTGACTATATGTGTATATATATTGCATTAGCTTGTATCTCAAAGCAGCTCTTCTACCCTTGTGTCAACAGGGCTGCTCACAGCAATCAGTAGATCTCTTTTCTTCTCAGCCATTTCACAGCAGAGGGGTTCACCCACTTTATTCTACCCAGTGAAAGTCCCAGTTGGGGAATTTTACTTTGACTTGCTTTTATTGGGTTATGTACTCAACTATAAATGACTACAGTGCTCAAAGGAATGGAAAATTCCAAATGGCTAGGTGTGAATCTCGAAGCAGCTCTGCAATAGAAGACTGACTCCATCTGAACCATGGGAGCTGAAGGTAGGCATGGGCTGATTCTCAGAACTGGATGCTACCACCAGGATGAAGTCGAGCAGATAGGAGAAAGGCAAAACCCAGCAACTTACCAGAATCCCAATTTTGATCACAAGGAAAATGAAAGGCAGTGCCAAAGATGAAGAGAAGTAGGAGCTGTTGTTCACTTAAAACTTTGTCCCAAGTTCACGCAAAGTAGGATGGATACCAATCTTCCTGAATCCTGTCAGACCAGCAGACCTACCCATCCACTATTTCCAGGTCTGATTGTCATCTGACCCACTGTATATTTCCTCACTGTCTCATGAATCCAGATAATCCTATATGAAAACAAGAGACAAGGGAGACAGGGGATGTGATGTTTCTCCTGAGGCCATGCTTACTGGATTTTAGGTTCTGGCCAGCTTCCTTTGGGTTTAGAGGCATGAGGTCAGAGGATCTTGTCTTTTCTCTGTGAATCTGCACAATTGCAAACTCAAGACCATGAGCTACTCTGTAAGCAGTGATATCAATGAGGACCTTTTGAATTTGAAGCAATTTGAAACGCACAATGTAAGTAGGGAGAAAAAGGAGCAACTGTTTATAGAGTATACTCTGTAGTATATTTTGTATACATTTTTTTAAATGAACATAGTCCATAAATTTTTTTTGGGAAAGTGGTGATAACTTGCCTAGTTTCCATCTGGAGGAAACAGATTTTTTAAAGAAGAAACAGACTTCAGAGCATACGAAAATATTTGTAAGGCTGGGAAAAGCACGTAAGAAGTTACAGAATAACAAATAAGTAAATAAAAAGTTAGAGCAGAAAGAATGGTAATAAGGATGGCACGGCCTTACTGATCACTTACCAGGACCATGCCCTGGGCTATTAGCTTTACGCAATTCTCATTTAGCCTTGCTTGATGGCTCGGTGGAAGCAGCCAACCTCAGCACCCCAGTTTTATAAAACTGAGATGTGCTGTGAGGATGCATAACTAACCCAACATCAGATGTTCACTGCCTGGAAACCCAGACCCATTTGCTTCCAGCCCTTTATTGCATCTTTACATGATCAGAGCAAGGTCTGTGTTAGCGGATGGGACTGCTCAGCTCCACTCAAGACGGACTGAGACTGGCTTGAGGCTACGTAAGCCTGAGATCAGGAGAGACACCTGGGGATGAGATTTTTAACAGTCTGGTGGGTTTTTGGTCCTGAGGAGAAATTAAAATCTACACGGTTTGGACAAAATTCTGAGAGTGCAGTGAATTCTGAGGCGGGACTTTAAGGRTACAAGGCAGTTTTCGGTTGCCCCCTGAAGATCCAGCAGCAAATTAAGTCACCTTGCTATGGAGTTAAAACCCAAGGATGGGATCTCATTGCTTGGATGATATTGATGGATAGAATGGGAGCTCAGAACATGGACGGGTAATTTACAGTTGGATAGGGCTTGGTTGGCTACACTGTGCGATTCTGTATTGCTCGTTTTATTCTGCAACCCTGCATACTGACTGTACACACTAATCCATACTTCAGCATCGCTGCTTAAGTCCTAACCAATCTTATTTTAACTCAGTATCTTACTTTTTCAGGCAGAGTCTAACTGTGTAGCCAWGGATAGGCAGGCACTTCCTGAGATGGGAGCCTTGACACTAGATACCCTACAGGACGCCAGCTRGTGCACATCTTTCTTCCAATGAGCAGTCAGTTAAAAGACAGGAGAAACTTTCTTCCCATAAGAGAACTATCCTAGATATTTTTCATTACTAGAGAGTATCTTGTACCAGCTGAGTGGCTTAGAGGAACTCAGTAGACGCCCTTAACCATCATGAACCCCCAGATTGCTGATGTCATACCAGGAAACAGATAAGTATGACTATCCCATAGAGGCAGAGCTCCCCTTAAACAGTATAGAGTCTGCATAATGTTAAAGAATTTGTGTGACCTTACGTGATCATACTGAGGAGCTTTAAACAAAACACAACTTAGCTTCCCAGCATTACTTCAGGGCTAAATCAGCTCACAGGAAGGGCCTCTGATTCAGAGAGCTAACGACTGGATGACATTCAGGTTGACGAAACCAAGAACACTTTGCTTGGCCTTTGCCTTTACTCCCCAGAGTTGCCTTTTGATTTCGTTCCCCAAATGCCCTTTCTCTGCTTGCCCAGGGCCACTGCACCCCTACAGGAAAGCCAGTGTCTACTCCGGGTTTCCTCTAACTCTTCCTCAGCTGGAGCCTCTGGGCCGCTCTGTGCTTTTCTGGGTCCTCTCCGCTGGGCAATATGACCCTCTGTGAGGGCTCCTGGGGCTCTTTCCTTTCTTGGCTGCTCGGTGATATTTAATGGTCGGTTTGTCACTTCACCATCCAAGTAGTAAAATAGCCTTCTAGAACAGGCTAACAGTGTGGGATTCACCTGTGCAGATCTAGAACCACAGAGGAGAGATAAGGGGAAGATTTTTAAGGAAGATTTGATTTCTAAAAGCAATTCTAACCACCTAATCCTAATAAATGAGAAGGAACCCACAGCATGCCAGAGTAGTTGATTTCAATTTCCCCCAACGTGATTTCCCCTATTACTTGTTAAATGTTTTGGTTCGCACCAATACTTTTTTTTTTAACCTAGACTGAATAGATTATCAAATGACTTTAAGACTGCTAAAATGTATGTGGCTATTTTTTAGCTTCCAGCTTTGCCAAGTTGTATTTCACTAAACTAGTCTTCTATTAATCAACTAAGCAGAGAATTCCCCAATGAGATGTTAGCGAACTGTATGTTGTAAATAAAACAATTAAAGGGCTACTTAGCACCTCATCAAACTGTTTAACAACCTGATAACAGTTACCTACATACATTTCTCATAAAACCATGGACTGAGGAGGTAAATTAAGAGCCCACCATCTCAGAAGTGGAACACCTCTGCCCTTTAGCAGAGGTCTGCTATTATCCTGCTGAGAGTGAAGATTTAAAAAGGAAAAAGAAAAAAAAAATCTACAGTATTACCTCCCATGTTGGCCATGAAGATTGTCAGCTTGAGGCTTTTCTATGGGGACAGCAAATTCTGACCCGGTCATCCCATTAGGCAAGGCAGGCTTCCCTTCATAATTATTACACAAGAGTAATATAAGATCTTGAATTCATTTTATCCCAACTTTCCTCCAATATGCTTTTATGTATATCATTTCATTTGTTCTTCTAAGAAGAAAAGCGCATATTACTTTACAGATTGTGAGACTGGGGCACAGATAAGTGAAGAGGCCCAGTCAGGCTTGAGTTTGTAACAGGTCAGGCTGGAAGGCAGCAACATGAGCTGAGGTCATCTCACAGTAGATCCTGTGTGGTTCTGGGTGGGGTCATGAGATGGTAACCYCCCACAACTCAACGGAGACCGCCTATGCTATTGCTCTCACTTTACAGAGCTTGAAGATGTGGTCAGAGAAAATAAGAAACGCCCTGAACATGAGCCACTCTTTGGAGTCACTATCTGGAGACTGGATGGGAAATATATTTTTAGTGATTCAAAGTGGCTAGGGTAAAGCAGACAAACTTACAGTCAACCTGCCAGAAGCCTCCCCGCTTACATGAGTAAATGTGGGCAGCGCACACCTTCAAATGGAAGGCGCAGACTGGAGTTGACAGTGTAGGAATAYRGAGAGTGAGATTTCATCACACGAAGCAGAGGCCCTGCACCTAAGTTGCACTAGAGGCCTTCGGGAAATACTGTCAAAAGCAGGATGTGTTGGAGAAAGACAAAGMCCTCATGAAGATAGGAGAGGAGAGAGTAATTCCAGCTGATGGTGGCTCACAGGATAGGAAGTCTTGAATTTCAAGAAAATCAGGAAAAAATTGAATTTTTACATGAAACACCTTAATTCTTGTGTGAAATCACTTGAATTTCAAATATTAGCAGCCAGCTGGGGGAAAGCATCAAGCACCACGTTGCTCTGCACTCAATACACATGTGTATGTTGATATAATAGCCCTGCAGGCTGCACTGTCTATTCTAGGCTTTCTACACAGTGTAGGCCTGTACCACTCAGATCTAAGAATGAGATTTGTTTGCATTTTATCCTAAGTCTTTGGTCAATACCATTTGACTCTAAGTTACAAACAGACCTTTATTTAAAGTAGACTGTGAATTTAAATTCAAGCAGGACTAAGCACCTCAATAAAAGGTTTGCTTTCTGTTTGCTTTGTCTGGGTTAGTTT
>BDUI01010052.1:30795-42646 GCA_002335545.1 Apodemus speciosus | reverse complement strand
TTTCTCTGGAGATTCTCAGTGACATATTAGAAGTTCCATAGTCTTTGTGAGCTGGCTTGTTGAGGAAGTCCCCTCTTCTGTAACCTTATGAGAAAAAGAACTTTGACATTACCTACTTGAGTTTGCATTCTTATTTCTGCTTTCTCAGCTCTTATCTGCCACAAAACAAACAAATAAACAAACAAACAAAAAACAAAGCAAAACAGAAAAACCTTGTCTGTCTAACTCTCCAGGCATTTATATTGACAGACCAGAAGTGGCCTGACTTAACTGATGCTGAATTCGAGCTGATTAGCCCCTTAAGTTCAAGCTGTTGAAAATTTTAATTTAAAATACCTGTAAGATATATCATTTTATTTCTTCTGTTCAAATCCTCAGTTCATAAGAAATGAATGCCTGAGCACAGTGTAAGGTATAGTCAAAATATACTTTCCCCAACATGTATATTCAAGTGAAACAATATTTCTTTAGTTTACAGTTCTGTAAGTGGGAGAAGGGGTATGATAAGGAAGAAAAGCGATGGAGCCRAACCTTGGCAGCAGCCACGTTCCCATGAGCAACAATTTAAGAAAAAAAGTAAATACGAGAATTTGCCACTGCTGTTCTAAACATAGTTCTGTAAACATTTTATACTCTAAAAATACCTCTGAAATACTTAAGCTATTTACTAGTTTAAAAATATCTCTTTCTTCACATTATTTGGAAAATTTTAAGTACCTCTTGGGTGCTTTGATGTTCTGAAACCTACTATACTGTCGTATATGTCAGGAATGGGGAAGGTCAGAGGTCTTAAGAGGGAGAATGGAACCCGTGTTGCAACTTACATGCACTGCACACTCCAGAGGTCACTCTTGGGCACTACAGTGATAGGGCTAAGGACACTGCAGAATACAAGTGTCTACACATGAAGTGAGATCTTTTTCTTCCCCATTCTACAGCCCATTTGGCATTGACTTTTCTGGTGGCTGCCCAGACTTTTTGATGGTGATTACTAAATGGACCATGATGACATTTCTTTTTGATCACTGTATCTTTGCTTCATCAAGGATCATTCAACTGAAAATTTCATTTTAATGGGACTGGAAGTTATCGCTTTCTACAAATGAAAATCCACAGAGTCCATAAAGCGGTGAGGGACCAGCACAGACTGCCCAGAGGCACAACCTGGGCTTCATGTTCTGGGCCACATCTTGGGGTTCATATTAAGTTTGTAACTGGAAACTGGATTTGGCAACTACCAACATGAAATTATATCAAAGAAACCCCAGCTCTTCAGTGTTTTTATCCCGTGCCTGCTGAGGCCGACAGAGTCTATGACCCAACACATGTTAGGTCAGTGCCCCGAGGTTTAGTTTACCTTTTCACAGAAAGCAGAAGTGAGCAGATCTTGGTTGACTGGGCGGCGCTATTTCCATGAACTGTACTCAGGAAAGAGGTTGGGGAGAAAAGGTGATTTTTATGGTTGTGAGCCTAGCCTTTAACGGCTGAGCCATCTCTCCAGCCCAGAGAAAAGGTGATTTTTAACTTCTTGGCTTTGTCAAAAAAAATTCTCATTTGTTTAGACTCTCAATTCTGAAAGTTGAAAATTGTTACAGGCAAGAGAAAAAGTTTAGAAGTACAAAGATGACCTTGAAACTAAAGATGAAAACAAGGAATGAGGAAATAAAGCTTTAACAACAGTTATCTTATGAAGTTATCAAAGAACACAATACAGACTTTTTTTTTACCCTACGTCCAGTTTTTCCATGGTAATACCTTACTTAGCAGGATGCACTTGTTACAGACAGTTAATGCATATTGATTTGGTTTTATTAACTAAGGCCCACTGTTTATTATGATTTTCCGCATTCCCCCATGATACCCTGTATTAAATGGTTCCGGGAGCCCATGCGTACTGCCTCATTATATTTAGTGATTATCTTTTCTTAGGTCCTTCTGGTTTGCCCAGTGTCTCAGTACCATGTGCTCTTTAAGAGTTTCAAGAATCAAGTATTTTGTTAAGTATTCTGAAGTGGGATTTGTTTGATGTTTTCTTATGATTGTGCCAGAGCTGTATGATTTTAGGAGAAAGGCCATCTAAGTAAGGTATGGTACTCACTATGGGATACTGCAATGTGTCAGCCTGGATGATCTTAACCTCAGCTATCTGGTGATCAGTTTTGCCATTTTTTCTTCACTGCTACCAGTGAAGAAAATCTGAAAATCCTAATGTATTAAAAGGGCCACAAGTCACATAGTCTTCTCACATTTATATATACATTTATATATGTTTGTATACATATATGTGTGTACATTATATCTATTTATTATATATTTATGTAATATGTATATGTATATTTACCAAATTTAAAAGTAGGGTTTGTTTTTTCCAAAGATGATGATATGTTTTATTCTTGTGATTTTTTGAAGTTATGAAAGTTTTCCTAAAGCTATTTTGATGTTTTCCTTTGTTGCTGTCCTAAAGACATGCCTATCTGTCCCCAAAGTAACCAACCAACTTTGGGCCTTTGGAAGTGGTCTTACTCTTCAACCCACTTGTAACTTTTTCTTACCTTCTCTCTTAACCCCTTTCTGTCAGACATAATAGGTATTTTCCTCTCCACATAATGGGTGGAAATGCAAGGATTCCTTGTCTTGAAATGAGTCTAATTTTCTCCAGATATTTATTTAGTTATGAGGGTCTTAAAGCAGTTGAAAAGTTGAATTGGGAAAATAAAGAGTATACAAAGAGTAATAGTTTACCTTTGCCTCAGGGAATATCTATTTTTCAGGAAGCTCTAAACCCAAGCCAAATGCAGGAATCATTGCTCTCAGATGCTGCCTCATGCCAGTGAGATGTGATTGGGGGCTTGGTAGCCTTGTAGAAACTTTCCAAATCCCATTTCCATCTTCTCCATTTGACCTTGTTGAATTGGGGCCTGGACTGAAGGGATGGCAGACATTAGTTGAGATTCTCCCCATGTGGGGGAGTTATGCTGGGCCTTATGAACGTAGGACAAATGACTAAAGCCACACTGCTAGCAGAAATGGAACCATGACTGTCATCCTGCTCACCTGTCCTAGGGTTGCCTTGACTCCTATGCTGGACCACTGAAGCTCATTTTGTCATGTACAGCTTTCTTATAGCAGTCTGGTTCATGTAAAATCCTTGTACAGTATGGACTATTGGGTAAAAAAAAGAACAATTTCCTTATCTCCCCTGAAGTACTCTGTTTCCATGTGTGTATAAGAAGGGGAATTCAATCTGAAAAAACAGCTAAGACATAGAATGGGGCACGGTGTCTCTTGTTCTAAGGTTGACCCTCAAGAAAGCCAAGGTTAACTACTAAAGGAGCAACATTGTTAGCTTAGTTTTAACATTCATCTATAAATCTTGCAGAAGAAGGTGTTGAGAGAATAACACCTCTTCATTCCTGACTTTTTAATACAATAGAAGTGCATATAAAATATCAATAATAAAACATCTACTGTTAGGTGGGTAGCATTCAGAGTCATTTGGGAGTGAGTCTGCCTTCTTTAATAATTCTCCCACTTAAGCCCATATATAGTGTTATCCATACCAGACATTTAAATTATTTCCTATTGGATAAGACCTTCATTATATTCTTTTTTAATGAAACCAGTTAGCTAGCCCTAATTTACAAAATATTAAGCAGAAAAACAGATTAACTTGAGTATTATATTACTATCAGCAGTTTTATTGGACATATTGAACATTTGGTGGGTACGAGAGAGAATACTTTTGAAAGTCAAGGTTGAAGTTTAGAGCTTGCTTACGGATTTTTATAAATTTCACCATACCCATTTGCTACCTAATCATTATTCTCTGTTAGAAAACTAGAGTCTCTCTCTATACTCATTTAAGAAAAGTAGTTAATTTATTCAAAGCTTTGCACCCATATGTATTTAGTTGCTTCCTAAGCGTTCCAACAGCTATTTTCACTCTCCTTTCTTGTTAACAGAACCTCCATTTTGTTCAGAATAGTAATTACAAATTTCAGATCAATGTATGCTAGTCATGAAGTCCTTTTCTCTTTTTAACGAGCTTTCTTTACAGAATTCAAAGTACTTGGACTTAGTTATAGAAACTGAAAAGATTATTGTAAAAATCTGGAGATCTTCAGTTTCTGGAAAAGGCTGGCTTTTCAGATGACCAGTTGTATGTCTGGTACCCTGTCTCCCCTGCTTCTCCCTCCTTGGAATAATTGTGATGGCCAGATGCTATAGCATGCATCTTCTGGTCATGAATACACATGAAACAGAAGAATAAAAGGAGTAACTTCCATACAATCATCGCTGACTTTTCCATATTACCTGTCTTCAGGCTTCCTCTTACATATCCCATTACATTTAGGGCACTCCCTCATTTTGGAATTCCAGCATCTCTACAGTTACGATTATGTTAGTGGTTTAGGAAGAGTAACAGAATGTTTGATCAACCCTAGGGCCTAAGGAATAATATGAAGAGATGGCGACATAGATGAGTCTTAACAGCACTCTGAATGGGGTTACTGCTGCTTTCCAAACTGGCTGCAGTGTACAGTACCACAGATACTTTAAAAAGTATTTCAAGGAATGTGGCACTATTTATGTCCTTGTTGTCATGGAGATCAATTTGCATGGGAAACTCATTGGTAGTTTTGAGTTGAAAATGAGCCAGAAGAGTTGAATTTGAAGAATAGTAGACATAACCAGTTAAAAGAAAACTGTACGTGTACATAGAAGTGATATGAGATGAAGTCATCCCAAATATATTTATATATTATAAATATTATGTGTAACATGAGAACATTTTTTATAGCCCCTTGGTGGCATGTTTCTTTCTTTGGGGACATAGCAGAATGATTACTCTTACAGCTGATTTTCCATCCATCCTCACACAGTGTTGTAGATTATAGAACCTTCTATTTGGTTAAGCCATTCCTTGTTAGAAACCCTTTGGGGCTGAGCTAATTCCCACCATATACACAGAAATGCCAAACTCTGGTTCTACAAGCTGCAAATGCAAGTATGTTAATCATCTTCTACTGTTATGGTCAAGATTCCACTTAGTATGGCCTTTTTGGGGCTGGGCATTGAAATACTACTTTTAAATACTTGACTTAAGTGTATTGTGTATTATCTACTATGTTATAAATCTCTCTCTCTCTCTCTCTCTCTCTCTCTCTCTCTCTCTCTCTCTCTCTTAATTGAGGCATCAGTTTATTTCTGCCATCAGACTTGTGCATTCTGACAGACATAAGCTTATACATTAACATTCCTGCTACAGCTCTTAGGTTGTTGTGCATGGACTTGAACTTATGTTATTGATTTTCTCTGGCTCAATCCTTTGGTTTTGGCTGAAGTACTGGCTTTCAAAGCCCCCCCCCCCAGCCTGAATACAAGAGGTTATAGGCTTTCTCAGTTGAGCCCGAAGCTCAGAATAAGTCTCTTTTTGGATAGCTATGTATACCCTATTGGTTCTGCTGTTGTTGAGAGTCCTGGCTAAAATAAGCTTCCAATTGGATTTTACGATGTGAGTAAATCAGTCTTCTACCAGAATGAAGGCTGGATATTTTTACTAGATGTGTTCTCAGTGCGGGGAATAATGTGTTCCCAGGAGAATTTATTGTCTTTTCATCTTGCAAAAAGCTTTTCTTACTCAGAAAGACTTGTCAAGTTTTTCGTTGTTAGTTATTTTATGGTCCTTACTCTTTGTAACTACTATCTATGATTATTGAAGTTTCCATAACTGTTTGGAGCTGATTCTACCAGAGTGAGTACAGACTTTCCTATTAGATGTGCACCTTTTGCTGCCCAAAATAATGTTCTTTTAGGAGAAGCGTCTAACTCTTTTGTCTTACAACAACAGTTCTTACTCTCCAGCTTTGTGGAATTATTTGTTATTTTATGATTATTATTACTTTTTATTATTTGTGTTGACTTCMCTTTTTCTTATGGGCTTAACTCCAATGTTGTCTGTGTACCATTACACTCAATGAAGGGAAGATATGTGTCCTAAAGTATTCTGTAGACTGCAGTTACATACTACTTATACTCATTTCAAAATGGAGCCTGAACTTGATATCCCTGGTGTCAGTTGTCTGGTAACTAACAACACTGGTGGAGACTTAGTATAGTGTCCACACTGATCAGCTTTTTTGAGACTTGTTCGCCACACTCCCAACCCAAGTAGTTTCTAAATCACCATTTCCCACTTCACTTTCATCATATTTGTGAAAGAATTCACAAGAAGGACTTGGGTCTGCTGGGTCAGTCATCACAATAGCATATCTCCCCTGTTTATGCAGTGCCCATGGACTCATGAGAACTAGAGGTGCGTGTAAAAGCCGCTTGGGCTGTGTGACAAGTCATTTATATGGCCAGAACAGTTGTTCTGGCAGCTTTTTAGTATAGAGGATGGTTATGAACACAGGATACTGGCCTTAAAGTTGAGTTCACAACTTCACAATTTTCATGGCTTTATTGTGCTCAACATAAAGTCATATAGCCTCTGCTCACTATCACCATGTAATGACTGAAAAGCATTACCTGTTGCATACAGGTCAGCATAAGAATACAACAAGATGATAAAGCTTGCAGATGATATCTAGCACTTAATAGGACCCTAAAATTTCTGTACGGGCAAACAGAAGCAGTCCAATGAAGAGCTATCTCAAAGTCAAAGTCCTGACTCATGTATCTTTGGGAAGGGCTGGAGAGAGTTTAGGAAGAGCATTTCTCATGGGCATCCTTTTCCCATTCCTAAAACATGATGTTGATTCAAGAAAGACTTGGCACTTGAGCCCCATGAATAAGGCAAAGCCATTCCATTCTAAACTACTGACAGCTGTTGACATGATTACAGAATCAGCCTTGCCATTTAAAGATGATTGGATACCACTCACAAGATCATCTGG
This sequence comes from Apodemus speciosus, assembly GCA_002335545.1. NCBI lineage: Eukaryota > Metazoa > Chordata > Mammalia > Rodentia > Muridae > Apodemus > Apodemus speciosus. Next base: position 35,747 of record BDUI01010052.1, on the reverse strand, counting down.
GCATCAAAAATGTGCTTTGCCCTTTTTTTTCCTGGAGAAGAGTTGTGGTCTCTGTTTATAGGGCTCACCATAATTTGGATTTGAGTGCCTGCGCTCTGCCTTATAGGCTATAAAATGAGCCAACTCATCCTGGCTCATTTTACTTTGGTAAAACATCCAAAAGGGCACTGCACATTGGGTCTGTAAATCTTCCTTTTCCAATTGAACAGCTGCATCTCCCTAGACATCACTGAGCTATCTGATGCCTCTCTCTTTCCCCTCCACTTTTCCCTCCCCTGTCCTCCTCTTCCCTCCCCCTCCTCTTCCCCCCTCCTCTTATCGCCCCTCTCCTCTCCTCTGGTCTATAGGTCCTACAATTCTGTACTATTGGTGAAAAAATCCAAGTCCTTGTTATTAGATACATAAAAACAAGACCGCCTCTATAAACCAGACCACAGTTTCCTCCTGAATTAGTTTCCCACACAATATTGTCTTAGAAGACTGATTTTGTCAGCTTTGCCTGCAGGAGAAGTTAGATAAATATTAAGTATTGCTTTTTATATCTATCCAGACAATCGCATCAAAAGCATTTAAGTGCTTCTTTTCTGCTCATTTTGTAGCCTGCTACATTTTTCAGCTACAGGYTCCCTTTCCCACTGCTTTTAATTGTTATTAGGTGTCAGCTGGCTGATAAGGAAGAGTTTTCTTTATAGAATAATGTGTGTGTGTATGTGTGTGTGTGTTTGCGCACCCGTGTGTAGGAGTTCAATGTGCCAGAGCTTCCTTTGTGCAATACTTAAGGAACAGTGGTAAATTAGACAATGTTCTGTACCACCCCGGACATAATTAGTGAGATGAGTTGAAATTTGAATACATCAAATAACACTATACTAACCATCCCTCCAGGAGCAGAACTAGAAAAGGTGAAAAATCACAGCTTCCAAAAATGCCGTGGATAAGTGTCTAGCAGGGTGCCCTGCTGCAGATCTGTCATTAACAGCTTCACTATGGCCAGCAGATAGAGGAGAAGGTTGAACAGGACTTTCTAATTAGTGTTTGCTATAATGTACATCTGCTGGCCAGTGTTGAACTTGGAACAAGGTAGGGCCAGCTGTCAGAATTGAGGGGAAAAGCTTAAAGCATCACGGTTCCTTAATTCCCTCTCTGCTCTTCTGTAGCCCTACAGCTGGACAGCCATCTGTGGCACACATCTCTCTCATACTTTTACAGAGACCACTAACACTCTAGCTCACTGGCCAATTGACAGGGAAATTTTTCTGATTCTCTGTAATGGTTCCCAAAGACCAAACTAGAAAGACTGTTCAGTTCTTGAGGCCAAATAGGAACCCCCTGATTTCCAAGAATGAAGAACACTTTCAAAGCTGGCGAAGAAAACCAGAGTGGTTTCCACAGTCCCCTTTCCTGGACTTCAAGGATGAGACACTGAAAACTGTCATTAACCCTGACAGTGGAATTCAGTGCTAACTGCTAATGGAGACTGTTGAATTCTCAAGCTAACCCTAAAGCCACCATTTTCTAGGTATTTCTGTTTTGAAACAAGATTTCATAGAGCTCATGGCTCTCTGTAGCTGAAGGTGACTTTGAACTCTTGATCTTTGGGCCTCTAGAACTCAGGCTGTCCTTGTATCTACTAAGAAGCTGAAGGTGGCCTTGAACTCTCGATCTTCCAGCCTCTAGCTCCTGTGTGCTGGGGCTATAGGCCCATGAAACTGTACTCATCCCCAGCTTTGTTTCTGAATTGCATCTGGAGCTGCTCGCCCTTTCCTGGACACTGGCACCTGGCTGAGAAGATTGAACTTGCTGGGTTAAGCATGAGTCGGCAGGAGACCGTGGATAAAGAGACAATTATTGATTAAATAACCACACCCACATGGTACATGAGTTGTACAGTTTTGCATTCTTTCCTTTCCATCCTTTCATTATGAGTCGAGAAGTACAATTTCACCCACATGCCACTTTAAAGTCACCTTCTAGCAAATCGTAATCAGAGAGAACTTGAATGTGACATTAGAAGCAGAAACCAACTTGCTGAGAAATCAGCTGGGCTTCCCCCAACAGTCATTTGAGTGGGTTTTTCGAAAAGAAGAAAATTTCCAATTCTAGACAGACTATCTGGTTTTCAAATCTTTCCCATAATCCTTCAAAGTTTGAGTCTTAGGGCCAGCTGCTCTTCTCATTATTGACATACTTTGTCTCATGTTCTGGGAAATCAGTTTCATTCCAACCTGACTGTAGATAAGGGCCACTAGCCAGACACGGATGTGAGGGAGGTTTTTGGGGGATGGAGTTGGTAGCCATCTTCTCACCCCAGAGAGATGCAGCATTGAAGATGAGTAAGTGGAGAGAGCAAGGAAACAAAGACCACATGTTTCTAAAGTGTATGGTGACCTCACGGCGAACCTCTGCCGCTGGTGCCAGGGTAAGCATGGAGCTATTAGAGGCTCTTTACAGTGAGTGGCTTGGAATTAAGAACCCCTACTAGCCCTAGCTCTGCCGGTGAAGTATGCAGCCCAGGGCATGTTACTTCCCATTTTATTTTAAAAGCAAATAGATGAAGACATTTAAACACTGGTTCAGTGTTCCTTTCTTTGTTAGAAACTTCATGAAGAAACAAAAATAACAATTTTTAGAGCAGAAGAGATCTTCTTGCATGTTCTATGGCCTGGTCTAGTGATATTCCTTAGTTKTTTATTCATGAAATGAAGAGTACATGCCCAGAAAGTTGCTATCAAATGACAGCCAGCATCACAAACCCTTTCCAAAGTTCTGGAATATAGATGAGTATAACCAGAAAGGTTACCATATCCAATGGTGCCATGACCTAGTCAGAAACAGACACATGTTGCAGAGTGTTCATTGCTGTGAAGAGACTCTATGACCACACAACTCTTACAAAGGAAAACATTCAATTGGGGCTGCCTTACAGTTCCAAGGTTTGATCTATTTTCATCATGGCGGGAAGCATGGCAGCATCTAGGCAGGCGTGGTGATGGAGAAGTAGTTGTGAGTTCTACATCTGGATCTGAAAGCATCAGGAAGAAAGAGCGACCCTGGATCTGGCTTGAGTATTTGAAACTTCAAAGTTACCTCCATTGGCACACCATCTCCAATAAGGCCACACCTCCTAATAGTMACACTCCCTATGAGCCAATGAGAGTCTTTTCCATTCAAACCACTGTATAGGGTGCAATGCTAGATTGACTTCTGTCCCTGATGATAAATAGCATGGTGTCTATGTTACTAAGAGTGAAATAGCTCAACCCTCCTGCTCTGACTTTAAATAGAAAACTGATGTCACAGGCTTGAAAACAGTATAAGAAGTTCCAGTCCCATTGTACAGCATGCCTCATGCCAATTCTGTGGCCAGGAGAATGTCACTTGGCCCTGTTGGCTCTTTCAGAAAGTTCTCCTAGTGGAAGAAAATGTGTCAAAGTGTGTCTGGCTGCTTCACTCCTGTCTGGGAAGTGCAAAGCCCCGTTGGCTTAAAGGGATTGAAGAATGACTCATTTGCAAGCTCTTTCTGGCACTCTTGGATGCTCCTGTTGAGAACTGAAGGATGAGGATTAGGTAGAAGCTCCAAAGACATTTGCTTAAGCTCATCTCATGGCCACTGTTTTGGCCAATTTACGCACCTGTAGGAAAAACAGAGAAATAAATCCGTATTACATTTTCACCACCAATGAATTCCTGCTTATAAGAAAATTGACCTTTGGTAAGCTAGATGCTTGGGAATCACTTGAAAAAAAAGATGATTTCCTTGAAAGCTGTTGTGTCTGTGTGAGCAAAGAGTACTTCACAGCTATGACTTTGATAATTCACATTCTTCACAGAGCATCTGTTTGATCCTAGCATTGATCGGAACTCTGTCCTCTAGAGGTCACTCATGTACTAGATTTAAAGAACATGAAGCYTTCCAACATGCTTAGAAGGAGCAAAATGCCCTGCTACACTTGTGTGAAAGAGGAATGGAGGGAAATAGACTACCAAGGTATTCTCTTAGACTAGAAGCAGTAGTAAATCTTTATCTTGAATATTGAATAAGATATTTTTAAATTGATGTTTTTTTTTTTTCCCCTTGGTTTACCTTGGCTTTCCTCTGCACCAACCCAGCTGGTCCTTGTTTTCATTTTTGTAGTTTTGTTTGGCTTTTTTTTAGGTTTTGTATTTTGTATTCTAGGTTGGAGATGAACTCCCTATGTTGTTCAGGATAACCTCGAATTCCTGATTGCCCTGCCCCCCACCTCCCACGTGTTGGAATTATATGCATGTCCCAACACACCCAGCTGAGAAATTCTTATAATGATTAAGCACCTTCTAGCTGAGACATTAACAGTGGAAGTAAGTTTCCTTGGCACAGCCCTTAAAGAACATGGGGAGGGCAGAGCCTGGCGCTGGGAATGGAGATTCTACAGATCACTTCGGATGTTAAAACACGAGAAATGTCCATCAGGAGCCGTGGGATTTGCAGTCTGAGAGTCTTAAAAGGCCTTTCCTCCTGTGCTATTGCTTTTCAGTTAACCCAGTGYTGGATGCTCTTTGTCTCCCTCGAGAGAAATTGCCTTGAGAATGTGTTTCATGTTGGCAGCGGGATTGCACTGGGAGATTTAAACAACAGGCTGCCGAGAGAGTCCAGGGACATGTTGTGGCATAACCTGCTGCCAGTGGACCGTGCTGCTCCTGGCGTGACCTGGGAGTTACCAGCAGSGTTTCACACCATTGTGCTCTGCTTGCTCTCCAAGGAGAGGAACTCTTACACCACAGCTTTCCCAGGGTTCAGACACTTGCCAGCAGCTGACCCATCAGGAAATGGCCTCTCCCCTCTTCCTTCCCACATTCTTTCCTGAGCTTCCCCAGCCCAAGGTGTGGCCCGCGCCCAGAAGATCTGCTCTGCTTGATTGACAAGCAAACAAAACCTTCCTCGAGATAAGCAAGATCACAGCTCTGACAGAAAT
>BDUI01010051.1:41892-52853 GCA_002335545.1 Apodemus speciosus | reverse complement strand
CGATACCACTTCAGACAGAAGCCCCTCAGAGCCTGACATCATTTACCATTCCATCAACACTCACAGAGGTGGATTTCATAGGCCCAAGGGCACCACGCCCACAAGACATCTTTTTGCACTTCCCAAGTATTCCAACCTTGGAGGTCAGTTCTCAAAGCCCGAGTTGCTCTTAACAGGCAGTTTTTATGTCCGTTCAGTCAGTCTTACACCTTTCTGGGCCAATTCATCTGCAGAGGAGGAACCGTCACCACCAGGCTCTTCATGCTGTGCGTCCACGGGACTCCCAACCCTCATATGCTGTCCAGCTTCTTTAAGATATATGGAGCTGAAAGAGRAACCCCAAATTAGGTTTCATTCTACAAGTCCACAGGCTATACGGCACGGTTATAAAGCTGGTGGTGGTGGCGGGTGTCACTTACTTTATGAAATACAAGATTTTAGAAACTTCCAAATTTGTTATCAAGCCTCTGCCTAACCACAAAAAGGGATCCTCTGCCTTGCAAAGCTGCTCACTCCCATGTCACTCAATAWCCATCACCATCRAGCAAGCCACCGCACACTGCTGCATCTTTCCTCTTTCCTCCAGGGCTATAAGTAACTCTAACAGTTTCTCTGTCTGGCCCTAGCGGTCCTGGAACTCACTCTGTAGACCAGTCTGGCCTCGAACTCAGAAATCAGCCTGCCTCTGCCTCCCAAGTGCTGGGATTAAAGGCGTGGGCCACCACTGTCCGGCTTTTAAAATTTTCTTCCCCAACAGTTCTGAACTGTGGGGACCTTTTACCTATTTTGCACTATAGGAAGTTGAGCCCAGGTCCTGCATAGGCCAGGCAAAGACTTTACCCCCAAGATATACTTCAGGGGGTTGGCTGGGAGATATCTTTAACCCAAACAGGACAAAATGCAAGAGGAAACAAATGGGTATTAGGTTCCATTACCAATACTGGGCAAACAAGGGCGGGGATAAGGCCCAGGGAGGGCAAGTCCTGGGGGAGGAGAGCAGAAGAGCAGACACCTACTCTGGGTTCTCTGACTCTGTTCCCTAGGCCCCTCGGATCACACCGGTTCTGTGCCACTTTGATAAATGGCATACACAGAATCGTCTGGAATACTAAAGTGAGGTATGGGGATAGAGAGATGACTCGGCAGTTAAGAGTGCTGTCAATCAGGAGGACCTGAGCTCAGATCCCAGCAGCCAGCCACACCAGGCACCTGTAGGCATGAGGTTCACAGACAGACAAGCAGAAAAACATAACAAAAGTCTGTTGTTTTGTTTCAGGACAGGTTTCTCTGTATAACRGCCCTGTCTGTCCTGGAACCCCATTTGTAGACCAGGCTGGTCTTAAACTCTCTGAGATTCGCTTGCCTCTGCCTTCTGAGTGCCAGAATTAAAGTCCTGGTTATAAATAAAAATCATTAAATAGGATAAATCAGTGCACATCAAATACAAAGATCACTAAGCATGTTCTAGACAGCTCTCCCCTGTAAGAAAAGGATGGAAGGGGGCTGGAGAGATGGCTCAGCGGTTAAGACCACTGACTGCTCTTCCAACGGTCCTGAGTTCGAATCCCAGCAACCACATGGTGGCTCACAACCATCCGTAATGAGATCTGACTCTCTCTTCTGGAGTGTCTGAAGACAGCTACAGTGTACTTACATATAATAAATCCTAAAAAAAAAAAAGGATGGAAAAGTTACGGTATGAGGCTGTCAGATGAACAGGTTGTTCTGGGTGCTTCCATTCCCCAAGATGTCCTCTCCTGGAAAAGCCAGCGACACAGAGAGAATACAGCAAAACAGGCACTCAAATGACAGAGGCCTCCACCTCAATGAGTTCCAAGCAAAACCTAATTCTTCTAAAAATGCTAGTGTGTTCTTCAATTATTTGAGCCATTCCTGCCTCTCCCTGCCCAGAAGACAACCATATGGAAGCACTGAGCAGTGGTAAGTATGCTGTGCTGAGAATGCGTGAGGGGTCGGTCGCTGGTTATACTATTAGAGAACCAAGCTAGAAAGCTACTCAGTGCTTTAAAAAAAAAATGCATCTTTTTATTGTTTACTTTTGGGTGCACTCAGTGGCATGGTACAGGTGTGGAGGTCAGAGTTCAACAAATTGGTTCTCTCCTGTGGCCAAATGTGGATCCAGCTCAGGTTGGCCAGCTTTGGCAAAGTGCCCAACTCAGTGAGCCATCTAGCCAGYCCCCGCTTTTTAAATTGACAGTGTGGCTTTTTAACCTTGCTCATGTGTCCGGTGAACTCAAACTCACAGGCGCGGGGGATGAGGGGGCATAGATCAAGCAACAAAATTAACTTTTGCTAATGTTGAAGTCAAATGCTTCAGGTAATCAAGAAAAAACAATTATTTACTTCACTCTGTGCAAATAAACACAAAGAAAGCTAATCTCTTCTATTTCAAAGGCAAGAAGCGCCAGAGAGAGCGCGCCTGGTACCTTAGCGAGAGCTCTGAATGGCCGAATGACCTTGGGTCAGCCACCTCCCGGGGACCGTTTCTAGATTTGGAAAACGAGGGTATTGCTCCGAGGATAACACACGGGAGCTTCTTAAGTACAAACGTTGGGCGAGCAAAGGTGACTTAACCACGCGCCCGCCGCCACCACGTGCACTGGGCACATCCTCAGGACCCGCAGACCCCCAGAGTGCGCGCAGTTGGGCGGGCCTGGACGTGCAAACACCCCGCTCTCCCCAGGATTCTYAGCTCAAGGCCCCACGACCGCATGCAGGGTTGGGTGTGGACGCGTGGCCTCACGGTCACARCTCAGGACACTCACTGACTCGCAGCAGGGCCACGTAGATGAGGAAGTTCCGAATGGAAGAGACCACATCCTCACGCATCTTCCGCTTCATCTCCTCCGGGTCCAACTTCGGCGCGAGACCCTCGATCCGGAACATCGCGGCGGCTCTCCCTCCAAAGCTTGCGAGAGCGGYAGCCTGCTCTCCTCCAGTGGCCGCCCTGCACCCGGAACTCAGCCAGGTCTCACTTCCTGTCCCACCCCTTGTTTCCGTCCGGCGACGGGAACCTGTGAGGGAAAAACTTCCTCGTGTGCTCTGGTGTCTGAAACAAAGAAACCTGAAGGGGGCGGCCGCCGCCTTAAGTGTTTAAGCTTTGGGTGAACCTGAACTGTTTTGGTCCCCAGCGGGACTGAAACGGAGTGCCACCTGTAAAGTTGTTTTATGCTGTAAAGTAAGGAGGTGTGTGCAAAAATATCCTTATAAAAATAATAGTGTTTATGAAGTATCTAAGACAGCCCTTCGTGAAATGTACATTATAATCTGTGTTTCCTAGTTTGAAATTTAAAACAACTTAGTTGGGAATGGAGTTCGCTTGCCAAATTGTTTTCTTGCACGAAGGCCTGACCAGTGGTGTCGTCGTCGTGGTTGTCGTCGTGGTCGTTGTTGTTGTTATAAACACCATCAAAACAACTTAGGAAGGAAAGTGTTTATTTCRCCTAACCTGTTACATTATCCTGGGAAGCCAGCGCAGGAGTTCAAAGTGGAACCTAGAAGCAGGAACTGAAACAAAGACTTCTGGCTAGCTTGCCCTGGCCTCAACCAGCTAACTTTCTTTTATTGGTTAGGACAAATCTGGNAAAAAAGCAAAAAACAAAAATCAAAAGACCCTACATTGTATAAGCCATCGAACTATCATAGTTTGTTATAGATCCCATAGTAAACTCACAATAGGCCAACATGTGAAGAATTGAGTCTTCCTCCAGAGAAAATTTTGCCAAAATTGAGTTGTTTGTATGTTCCCAGAGCTGCTGGTTAATTAATTAATTAATTAATTAATTATAAGATATATATAATGGAAACATTTTCTAATGGTTTCTAAAGTAAAAGTAAGGTAAGCTTTTTTTAGGCAGTTAGTGAATCTATGCAGTGACAGCCTGGAGTCTGTTCCCACACAAACTCAAGGCAGTTTAAGATGAATTTCTCAGGGACACAGCTGACCACCTACTGTTCATCTTCTCTCCTGGATTTTGATGGGCAAACAGATCTGCCCAGGGGAAATGGCGACAACAATTATGATAATAATAAATCACTTACCTGATAATATGGTGGCTGGATTTCCATCACCTGGTGATACAAGTAAATCAWGATGTATCTTATTAAACTCAGTTGAGTGACTTTTACTTRCTGTATTTATTAGTCTAATGTGATGGGTATGAAATACTAAATAGGAAATTAGTTCTTGGTGAAATGTAGGCTCTGGGGATTAKCAGAGTCTGAGAAATATTCSCTGGGTTGACTGYTTTGAAGATTTTCTAGGGTAAAGCCTTTGCACRTGGCTCTTTGGAATAACTGAGAGTAAGCCTGTCACCACAGGAACTCAGGACCACTTGTCCATCCTCCACGGTTGTTCTTGACTAGGCACAAAGTAAGAGGAWGGTGACGTGTCCACAGCTGAGATCTGTTCCCCACTCATGCCTACCTCAGGGGCGAGTGGACCCTAGGTGGACAGCTCCATTAATCTTTTCTACACATGATTAGTTATTCCAGAGAATGCTATTATATTTTATCACATATCATAACATAATGTATTATGATAATTTAATTGTAGAAAATGATATATAATGTATCATAGTTATTGTATATTATATACTAATGTTGAGTTATGATGTGGTTACATCCAGAAAAAGACCATAAGTCAAAGTATCTTAGGCTAAGTATCCTAAATGAAAAGCTTTATATAGTGGTATGTGCTYRTCACCCAGTTCTGGGGAAGCAAAGACAGGCAGATCTCTGAGGTTTGCTGTCCTGTTAGCCTAGCCTACTAGGGGAACTCCAAACCAATAAGAAACCTKTTCCAAAAKCAAAGTGGATGATGCTTTGAAGAAGGATATCTAGGGTTGTCTTCCACATGCATGTGCCCAAACATTCATGTCCACATACACACACATACATGTGTGTACCACTCATGAGAACATGCATGTATCTCCACAAAACANGACCCTCAAATCCACCAACAGGGCAGTCTGGTGGAGGCAATCCCTCTATTGAGGTTTTCTCTTCCTAGGTGTCAAGTTGACAAAAAGAAGCCAGCACAGCGCTGCTAGCCTGTGTTCCCATCACTGGGGAGTTGGAAAAAAGAGGGTTAAGAGTTGAAGGTCAGGGCAGCGCTGGCTCAATCCTTTAATCCCAGCACTTAGGAGGCGCAGGCAGGCAGATCTCTGAGTTCAAGGCCAGCAGGGTGTACGGCCTGACTTCAGGACAGTCAGGGCTACGCCGAAAAACCCTGCCTCCAAACAAATAGGAGTTGAAGGTCAAGGTGGAAACAGTGTCTCACACCTGTAATCTCAGCCCTCAGGAGATAGAACCAGGAGAATTACTCCAAGGTTAAGGGCATCCTGGGTTACAAAATAATTACAAGGACAATCTGGACTAGAGACATTGTTTCAAAAACCAAATAACCCCAAGATTATTCAAAAACCAAATAACCCCCAACAAACAATCCAGAGGTCAAGGTTATCACCCTCAGCTAGTGAGTTAAGATTGCTAGTGGCCCAGACACTGAATTTTTAACATTTCCCACTTTTTTTTCTGTATACTCTCTTTTTGGRGGTAACTGAACCTTAAATACTCTAATGTAGATCTCAGAATACAGCAAGTATGAGCCCAGTTCAAAATTGATCAACATGAGAGAGGAAATCAAGTGCACTCTTCTCAGACATGAATYAGACAACTGAATTTTTCACATAATTCAATGTCAGAATGTCGTTTTATGAGGGCACACTGTATAGCAGCAATGAAYTTGGGATTAAATAGGAATACTTTACTATGAGAGCAATTGATACTGTTAGCATATCTACCCACCTTCCTAYTGACAGAGTGTAAGACCCTGGGGTTAGGGTAAAAAGCTCTAATCTGCTTCTTCAAGCTTTAGTAAGCATTTGCATCTATAATTCATACAGTGGACTAGCAGTGGTAYGGGAGGGGCTGACTCCTAAGGAAGAGGTCCAGCCTTCATGATGCTGAGAAGGAACCTGGAGAKATCACACTTGGCAATGCCTCTCGCTGCACAATCAGGGACAAGTCTCTGTTTCATGCTCTGACGTCTCCTAACTCTGATGATCTATGCAGTTTGAATCCTGTTTGTGTCACTGAGGGCATAACARTTTGGAGTGCATGAATGTCAATGTATCGTCACCCGTGATCGGCTAGTGTGCTGGCTAGATTCTTGACACAAGCTTGGGTCACCTGGGAAGAGGGAACTTCAGTTGAGAYGATGTCTCCATCAGATTGTCCTGTGGGCAAGACTGTGAGGCATTTCCTTGACTGATGATTGCGGTGGGAGGGCCCGCCCACTAARAGCAGTGCCATTCATTGACAAGTGAGCCTGGATTGTAGAGAGAGCTGGTGGGGTAGGTAAGCAGCATTCTTCAAGGCCCCCACTTCCTTCAGTCCCCGCCTCCAGCTCCTCCCTTGAATTCCTACCYTCTGCTTCCMTTTGTGACCAACTATACCTCACAGCCGAAATAAACAATTTCCTCCCCAAATTGCTTTCATTATCACATCAACAAAAACAAACTGAAACAGATAAACAAAATAGCCAGTATATGCATTATTCAAACTAGGAAAGAATTAACAGATTTTTGCTACACAAGWTGGCTCAAGCCYTTAATTTCAGCAGAAGCTTTAATCTAGGCAGAAGCCAGCAGATCTCTGAATTGGAGGCCAGCCTGGTCTTCAGAGTGAGCTCCAGGACAGCCAAGGCTACACAGTGAAACTCTGTCTCAAAAACCAACCAAGCAAAGAACCCAATAGGCAGATTTGCATCTGAAAAATGAGGCAACACAGACTGGGAAGGAAATAATTGTCAGTTACATAATTCCAATACCTTAGGGCCCAAACACTGACCTAGTTTAGAGGTGGAAATATGTTTTCCCCCCTTTCATGAGATGCTTTTGAATAGCTTGGATTCACAGAACATCAAAGACAGTATTAAATTAACCAAAACCTATGCTTCTTGATTAAAAAAAAAAAAACAATTTCTAACATCTGAATTGTGTTTATCTAATGCTCAATTAAAGAGGCATTATGTCCAGGTTAAAAAAATAGCTGATTGGCTAAAAGACAATATGATTCTTAGATTTATTTATTTATTGGTTTTTTTTTTTTTTTTTTTGGATTTGGTTTTTTCGAGACAGGGTTTCTCTGTATAGCCCTGGCTGTCCTGGGACTCACTCTGTAGACTAGGCTGACCTTGAACTCAGAAATCCACCTGCCTCTGCCTCCCAGAGTGCTGGGATTACAGGCGTGCGCCACCACCGCCCRGCACTAGATTTATTTATTTTTATTTTGTGTGTATGATTGTTTTGCCTATGTGGATGTCTGTGTGTCATGTATGTGCCGGGTACCCAAGAAAGTCAAAACAGAATGTTATCTGCAGTTCCAGATGGTCGTGAGCCTCCTTGTGGGTGCAGGGAATGGAACGGGGACCCTCTTGCAAAAGTAGCATGGGCTCTTCACTCCGGAGGCATCTCTTCATCCCCAGGACAATGTAATTCTTATGAAGATTCCTTAGGAAGGTCTGGTACCTGCCCACCTTGAGGGACAAGAGAGGGAATTGGCTGACTGTGGTGCAGCCTGCCTTACTGGTCTAGAGCGAATCTATCGTTTCCGTGTCAGAGATGCTCATCCTAGTGAACATGGCCGTCTTCCTCTTTCTTGCATGGCCCCTCTAATTGTCTTAGAGGACTCCTAAGAATGGGCTCCACATTTTAGGCTTTTAAACAGTGCTTATCTATATATCTATTTATTTAGCATATAGGAGATGATGTCATTGAATCACAGTGAATTTAGGTGAGGCAAATTAAGAAAGAAACCGCCAGAAGTCAGCACTGGGTGGAGCCATTTCATATTTTAGATTCCTCATCTCAGTGCCAAGTGCTTTAGGTCTCATCTTTGAAGTCACTTGTAACTCTAAAATATTATATTTCCAAGCTTACTATGTTTCCCGTTCTTTCCACATAATGATCTAAACCTAAGAGGAAAAGATTTACCGTGATGTGCACTGAGAGGCAAAAAATAAAGAGTATGCATACATAATTTAATATTGATGTTTGTGTTCTTTAGTTTGATCACAGAGGAAATAGCAGCTGATGTCATAGCCTGTCTTGTTTTCCATTTAGATCCCAGGAGGAATTTAGGAGCCATTTCCTTTGACTCAATTTCCCAGACAGCCCTCATGTAAGTGTTTGGAGCGTACATCCAAAGTATAAGAGAATTGAGTGTTTTAATCTCCATCACTGGGGAGGAGTTTATATCTGCATGGCCAGAGACTTACAGATGATTCGTTTTGTTTTGTTTTGTTTTGTTTTGTTTTGTTTTTTGAGACAGGGTTTCTCTGTATAGCCCTGGCTGTCCTGGGACTCACTCTGTAGACTAGGCTGACCTTGAACTCAGAAATCCACCTGCCTCTGCCTCCCAGAGTGCTGGGATTACAGGCGTGCGCCACCACCGCCCGGCACTAGATTTATTTATTTTTATTTTGTGTGTATGATTGTTTTGCCTATGTGGATGTCTGTGTGTCATGTATGTGCCGGGTACCCAAGAAAGTCAAAACAGAATGTTATCTGCAGTTCCAGATGGTCGTGAGCCTCCTTGTGGGTGCAGGGAATGGAACGGGGACCCTCTTGCAAAAGTAGCATGGGCTCTTCACTCCGGAGGCATCTCTTCATCCCCAGGACAGTGTAATTCTCATGAAGATTCCTTAGGAAGGTCTGGTACCTGCCCACCTTGAGGGACAAGAGAGGGAATTGGCTGACTGTGGTGCAGCCTGCCTTACTGGTCTAGAGCGAATCTATCGTTTCCGTGTCAGAGATGCTCATCCTAGTGAACATGGCCGTCTTCCTCTTTCTTGCATGGCCCCTCTAATTGTCTTAGAGGACTCCTAAGAATGGGCTCCACATTTTAGGCTTTTAAACAGTCTTTATCTATATAGCTATTTATTTAGCATATAGGAGATGATGTCATCGAATCACAGTGAATTTAGGTGAGGCAAATTAAGAAAGAAACCGCCAGAAGTCAGCACTGGGTGGAGCCATTTCATATTTTAGATTCCTCGTCTCAATGCCGAGTGCTTTAGGTCTCATCTTTGAAGTCACTTGTAACTCTAAAATACTATATTTCCAAGCTTACTGTGTTTCCCGTTCTTTCCACATAATGATCTAAACCTAAGAGGAAAGGATTTACTSTGATGTGCACTGAGAGGCAAAAATAAAGAGTATGCATACATAATTTAATATTGATGTTTGTGTTCTTTAGTTTGATCACAGAGGAAATAGCAGCTGATGTCATAGCCTGTCTTGTTTTCCATTTAGATCCCAGGAGGAATTTAGGAGCCATTTCCTTTGACTCAATTTCCCAGACAGCCCTCATGTAAGTGTTTGGAGCGTACATCCAAAGTATAAGAGAATTGAGTGTTTTAATCWCCATCACTGGGGAGGAGTTTATATCTGCATGGCCAGAGACTTACAGATGATTCTTTTTGTTTTGTTTTGTTTTGTTTTTTGAGACAGGGTTTCTCTGTATAATCCTGACTGTCCTGGAACTCACTCTGTAGACCAGGCTGGCCTCAAACTCAGAAATCCACCTGCCTCTGCCTCCCAAGTGCTGGGATTAAAGGCGTGCGCCACCACTGCCCGGCTCACAGATGATTCTTGATTGAGGGATTAATACAATATAAAATGTCAATGAGCTTGTGCTTTGTGATCTATAGAAAATGGATCAGTACTTTGGGTACTGAACAGTTCAACTTCTCTGTTTAGCATACAGGGAAGCTGGGGCCCAGAGAGGAGCTAGCCAGGAAAAGGAGTTACCTGGGTGGGTCTCTGATGGCTAGTTTGGCTTTTCCTCCCATCCTGTCCCGTCGTATAAGTACACTGACAGTTCTTGCCCTAGAGATAAGGACAGAAAGGATGGGGGCTTCTTCCATCTTTGGAGAGGCAGAGCTTACCCACCAGAGGCTGAGGGCACTGCTTCCACCTTCCTGCACGCCTGATGGCAGCCGGCCTGGACTGAGTTATTATTCAGCTCCAATCCTGTCCTTCCTCATTCCCTAGGGAGCAGCACAGCCTAGCCTCCTTTGACATTGGCTGGGTGTGGCGGAAGTTTCTTTACTCCTAGTATTCAGGAGCTGGAAGGAAGAAGATTAGAAGATTAAGTCCATCCTACCCTGGGCTACGTGATAACCTCATATCAAAGAAAGCCAAGACAAAAATAAAAATAATAAAAGTAAACTTGACTTAGAAGTCCATTCTTGACTCAAAATAAATTAAACAAATTGCTCTCTCTCTCTCTCTCTCTCTCTCTCTCTCTCTCTCTTATTTTTGTTGTTTTTCAGACAGGGTTTCTCTGTGTCTTGGAACTCTCTCTGTAGACCAGGCTGGCCGCAAACTCAGAGATCTGCCTGTCTCCACCTCCTACTGCTGGGATTAAAGGCATGCACCATCACCACCCAGTGAGACTTGGACTTTGGAAGCCTGCTGTGTTGGGTTGGGAGATGATGGCTCATCAAGTAAAGGTGCTTACTGCCAAGACTGATGACCTGGGAAGACAACTCCTGCAAGTTGTCCTCTGACCTCCATACTGGTGCCTTCAAGGATGGATGGATGGGTGGATGGCTAGATGGACAGATGGACAGATGGATAGATGGATGCAATAGGTAGGTAGGTAGATTCTGCTCAGGTGTGTTACTACTGCACACCTTTGATCCCAGTGCTCRGGAGAGGCAGAGGCAGGTGGATCYGACATGGTGGGTTCCAGGCCAGCTGGGACTGTAAAATGTGTCCCTGTATCYAACAACAGCAACCAAGAAGATTGCTCTGTGATAGAGGYACATACTCCTCACCTGATAGATAACGCATCTCACTTCTAGCACTTACTGCCTAGTGAGAGACTTGCATTTTCAGGGAGGGCCCCTTTTGAACCTTAAAGAATGAAGA
>BDUI01010050.1:44634-62815 GCA_002335545.1 Apodemus speciosus | reverse complement strand
AGTGTAAGAGTGTTCCTCTTTCTCCACATCCTCGCCAACATCTGCTGTCTCCTGAGTTTCTAATCTTAGCCATTCTGATTGGTGTGAGATGAAGAATCAGACTTAAGGCTAATGTGCCAGATATTAACCCACATACCATGCCATAGACTTGATACAAWATCAATCCTAATTTTCTACTGCCTGTTGCTCAGTTAGGCTCAAATTTTATTTCAGCTACTTCCAACAACTCTCTTGCTCCTAATTCCATGAATCAACCTTGTATACACAACTTCTACTGACCCTAAAAGGAGGATGTGTCCTCTGATGCTATCTTTCATTGTCAACTTGATACCATCTAGAATCACTTAGGAAGAAGACCTCAATAAGGGGTGGCCTGAGGGCACATCGGTGGGTAGACTGTCTTGTTTAATTGGTGTAGGAAGATGCAGCCCAATGTGAGCAGCATCGTTCCTTAGGCAGAGTTTCCTGAACTATATAAGAATGGAGAAAGAGAGCTGAGTGCAAACAGGTACTTTTGTCTCTCTTCTCTCTCAAGGATGATGAGACCATCTGCCTGGAGTTCCTGCCTTGACTTTTTCACAGTGAAGACCGAAATCTGGAATTGTAAGCTAATGTACATCTTTTCTCTCCTAAGTTGCTTTTTTGTCCTTCTGTTGCTTTTTCACCACAGCAACAGAAGCTAAACAAAAAGAGGTCCTGAAAACGAACTTCTTGAGCCTCTGAATGTATCTTGAGTTGGTGAATTTGACTAGCAGAGCCCCTGAGCATTTTAAGCAGGAGAGGCTGGCAAGGTGCATAAGCACCAGTCCCTACCAGAGGAATTTTCTTTCATCTACATTAGATTCAAAGAAGAATCACTAAAATATGCCCAAGGGCACTCAAGATAAATAAAAGTTTTCCTAGTTCCAATGCTCTAGGTAACAGCTTCTCGCTGAAAACTCTTACCTTCCATCTTCACCCAGTACCCAGCAGCTAGCTATGGCTTATCTCATAGAATGTACTTACTTTATCAATAAATAATGAGCTTTCTAATCCATAGTCCTTCTGCCCCTTCTCAATGAGTAAATTTTTGAATTATAGCCCAGGCTGGTCTCTGACTCAAAATCCCCCTGTGCATCTCACTTTCCATACTGACAGTCTGCATGATGCCTTGCTGCTTTCTTTTCTTATTTAGCCCATATAGTAACAACAGTTATCACTAGGAAAAACTGTACGTCAGATCCATCTCTGTCCCTCCATCACTCATTCCATGGTTGTTAAGTGTTGAACTTCTTTACTAGAATATCTGGTGCTTCTCTTGATTGCCTCTAATTGATTCTTCTATTCTTCAGTAGTTTGGAATTGCTGTATTTAGTCATTTTAAAGAGTGTCTGGAATCATATCAATCCTATCTATGGCTTTCCCGCTTTACAAATTACAAGCTATTAGCAAGATGACTAGCAAAGAAGAGAGATTCACAGCTTATGACCACAGCCTGGTCTGAGTCATCAGATGTTATCCTGTCTTCCTTGTTACTACATAGAAGGTTCAAGTCCTGCTCCCTGTTTGCCAAGATTCTCAGCTGATTCTGACCCTACACAGACACTGTAGTTTCCAACTCCTATCCTCTTGCTTCAGTTCACTCCAACTGAAACATAAGCCTCTTTGTAAATGCCATTCCCAGAAAGCCTAACCTGTCTTCTGACATGCTCTTACTCGTGTGCTGTGTTTGTGTTTTGACATAGTTCCCACAGTTGATAGTCATTTTCCATTTAGTAACCTGTGGGATTACATGTTCACATTCAGCCCTCCCCTTGGCCTTATGAAGGTGCAGATAGTTATGCTTCTTTTTGCTCCATGCAAGAGACCTGGAGCCTATCATCATTTATCTTCAGATAGCTGGCATTTGAGTGAACACAGAAATGACCAAATAAACCAATCCAGGTATGGCAGACACCACTTTAGGAGATATACACCAGTGATAGACGTTCCTTGCTGAAGGAAGACCAGATCAGAACCGACTCTGAAGACAAATATAACAAAAATCACATGGCAAATCAACAGGCCAATAAATGTAGTCGTTACCTACAACACAAACTACAAATTTATAGTGGGAAACTGATGAGAAAGGATAAGAGGAATATACAGCAAGCAGAACTGGGCAGAAGGCCATGCCTTGTCACTTGAGAATAGGGCAAAGAGGAGAGGACAGGAAGAAGAGCCCATGTGTTGACAGTACASAAAGCAATGGACATCCTTCCCTGGAGTCTCCCTGCCACTAAGCCTGGCAGCCACATGCCTAATGCACACAGCTGGAGCTGGGTGTCCATTCAGTGTCTTTTCCAAATGTCTATTATGACCAAGGCAAAAAATAACAATTCTTGTTTCCAATAATTTAAAGTCCATTAGGGAACAATGCAAAGACTTCTGTAAAATCATCAACGTACACACCTGCTTTGGGGTTTTACTTGGAATCTACAAAGTGCTTTCATGTGCAAAGATCTCTCAAAGAAAATGTGCTCAGGACTGGAAGAGTGGCAGAGTCATAATTGTAGTCTATTACAGGAAATTGCTTATCCTTAAGCGTAAAAATAAACACTTGAAAAGGTAAAATCATAAGGAGGTCCACACTTCACAAGACTCGCTGCAGAACCTAATGAGGACTGCACTCCTGCAGGCAGTCCAAAATTCATTTTCAGAAGCCATGGATGATAGAGCTCTCTCTCTCTCTCTCTCTCTCTCTCTCTCTCTCTCTCTCTCTCTCTCTCTCTCTCTCTCTCTCTCTCTGCATATGTAGATAATATTTGCTTGGAGACAACACTTCTGCTACAAAAAGAATTAGCTCACCTTAGAGGTGCCAAATGCCATATTTTATCCTGAAACAGACTTGGAAATCATTTCCCTTCATTGGCTGAACTTAGGTCTCACATCTACATCCCTCCTGCCCCCAGTGAAGTTATTCATTTACCTATATATAATCTCCTAACAACACATTCATCTCCAAAAATTTAGGGAAAACAGCTGCCCATTGTCTAAATAAAACATCCTCAAAAGGTACTGTCCTCAGTGCTCCTGTTAAATAGTTATGATTAAAAATATATATTCTTCCAAGGTAAGCTCTCCATTTATTTTCTAATAATGCAGAAATTTGGGATACAGAAATAAGCTTACCAAATCAAAGCGCAATGCATCTTAAACAGATGAATACACACAGCTTTAGACAAACACTGTCCATTCTGTAAATGTCTGTAATCATCAAAAATAAACATTTAAAAATACTAATGAAACAGATGCTATTGAACTTTCCCTTGAAATGCTTCAGTGATTTAGTTCAGTTTGTTTTCTGATAATCACACCAGGCAAACAGAGAAACAATACAGCTGATAATGAAAGTTTAACATTGTTTAACTCCCTTTGCTTTCCAGCCAAAACAAACTGGTCTGATCTTACATTCATTTGGAATAACAGAGAAAGGAAGGGAGAGAGGAATATTTAGTGAATGACCTCAGTGCATCTTTCTCTTTGCTTAAATACCACTTGTTTTCCTTCCTGATTTACTGCAGTAAGGCCAAAGCAAGGATTGTCATTCACATGGACATACAACACTAAGCCTCAAAGAGGGCAGTGGTCTAAAGAATATCAGCATAGAAAACAGTGCACCTGTCCTTCTTCAAATGTGGTGTCCTTCAGCCGCAGAGAATAATCTCCTTAACTCTAACATTTTGCTTAAGGAACAAATGTGGGTTCACCTGTCTACAGGCTTTGATCATTCTTGGAATATCAAAACCACAAAGTGCGTTCACTTAAAACTGTGCAAAACTGTCATGTTAAGTCAGCAAATAAATTAAAGGAGAGAGAAATACATCCTATAACCCATAAGAAGAAACACAGGGCAAAGCYGTGATCTAACAGTTTTGCTGGAGGTCTGAAGGGACAGCTGCATTCCATGTAAATTTGCTGACCCTCCCAAACTTCCTATCAACAAGGTCTTCTCACTCTCCCATTATCGCTGTTCAACAATTAATCAACAGCTGTTGAAACATTATAAGCATGCATGTAATTTGGGGTAAAATTAATGATTGTCTATCTACTAAAATGCTGAGGGAAGCTTTGTGCTCCAGCCCCAGTGTGAACTTGCTGATTTATTCTTTAAATCAATTACCCTCCTGAACTCCCAGCCTCCTGACTGTTGGCTAAGAGCCTCCCACATCCCAGGCCTCCCCTAAGGGGTCCTTGACATATGTAAGACTGTATATGTAGCCTGCCATGTGGTTCTACAGAGCAGAGAAATGTGTCAGTAGAGAAAATATAAAACATGCATATACATAGTAAGAGGAAGATTTGTGTGGGTTCTACAGTTATCTGAAAGTAATTTTTACAAAAATTCTGACTTCATAGCTATGAAATTCCATGAATCAGTGCCTCAAGTATTAATGAAGATATACCACGTCTTATGTGAGAATGGAATACAGACAAGTCAGAGAGTCGCTTTGAGTGGGTTGACTGCCCTCTGGCAACTATGAATCAGCTTCAGGGCTTCATGAAAGTGCTGCCAAAGTCCACTGGAAGCTCAGTTTCAGGAAAGTGGGTTCTTATCAGTGGCGGTATTCTCAGCCTTGCAGCAGGCCTGTGGATTCTATGCTAAACAACCATTAGCCTTAAGCCAGTCTGCCTTCACCCTTCATAGCACTGGGCTGGACACCGAAAACTACTCTGCTTTAAGGAATGTGGTCACCTTTAAGGAATGTGTTAGATTACTATAGTCTAAGAGTTTGCTTTTACTTAACTGTTCATATTTTTACAGTCACAATTTGTAATGACGATCCAAAAAATGTAATTTGTGTATGTATGTATGTATGTATGTATGTATGTATGTATGTATGTATGTGTTTATTTGTATGGCACATGTGTAAGGGTATATTCTATATATACACTTGTTTAGATGAAAGCCAGAAATAATGTCTCGTCTTCCTAGTTTGTTTTCCTTTGAGACAAGTTATCTCATTAATGTTGGGTCTCACCTAGATCAGCCAAGGTATCTTCCTGCCTCTGCGCCCCTATTCCTGAGATTTCAGGTGGTCACCACTACACTCAGCTTTTTACACAAGTACTGGAGATCCAAACTCAGGTCCTCATGCATATGTGGCAACACGTTTACTAACTCAGATTTTTTCTCAATTCAAAAAGTGAATTTTTGAGCTCAGAAACTTCCACAGCTGAGACAAAGAAATAAGCAAGAATCAATAGGATTTTGCTTATATTGCTACAGAGTCACTATGGCTCTGTGGCTTCTTGCTAACTCATAGAAGAGCATAGATGAGTTTCTGAATTCCCAGATGTATAGCCCATACCTACCAGATCAGTCTCCTCCAACTTTCCCTAGAGCGACCCATTGAAACCTATTACATTGCTTTACCTATTTGTATTATCTCAGATTAGTTATACATAAGAAAGAATAGAGGCATGGTGAGATGTCTCCACCATGGATAGAGGTTCTTGCCATCATGCCCGACAATGGGTTCTACTTCTGTAGCTCACATGGTAGAAAGGCAACTCTTTGTATTGTGTGCTCTGACCTCCACATGCTCACAGTGGTACACAAGCTATGTTCCCAACCACATATACCAAGTAAAAAAGGCAAGCCATATTTTTAAATAAAGTTCGTTGTACCAAAACWTGCCAACAACACAACACTTTGCAAACATAGTCATAGCAGAAGCAGGCTTCATTGTGAGAGTATGATAAACATATTTAGGAGTGAATGAGAATTTTAATAACAGACCACATGAAACTCAAGAAGAAGGAAGAACAAAGTGTGGACACTTCAGTCCTTCTTAGAAGGGAGCTCAAAATACCCATGGGAGGAAACACAGAGACAAAGTGTGGAGCAGAAATGGAAGAAAAGGCCATCCAGAGACTGCCCAACCTGGGGATCCATCGCATATACAGTTACCAAACCCAGACACTATTGTGAATGTCAACAAGTGCTTGCTGACAGGAGCCTGATATCGCTGTCTCCTGAGAGACTCTGCCAGTGCCTGACAAATACAGAAGTGGAAGCTCACAGCCATCCATTGGACTGAGCACAGGGTCCCCAATGGAACAGCTAGAGAAAGGACCCAAGGAACTGAAGGGGTTTGCAACCCCAGAGGAAGAACAACAATATGAACCAACCAGTACCCCCAGAGCTCCCAGGGACTAAACCACCAACCAAAAAGTATACATGGAAGGACMCATCACTCCAGCCACATATGTAGCAGAGGATGGCCTTGCAAGACATCAATGAGGAGAGAGGTCTTTGGTCCTGTGAAGGCTTGATGCTCTAGTATAGGAGAATGCCAGGACAGGGAAGCAGGAGTGGGTGGGTTGGTGAGCCAGGGGATTGGGGAGAGGATAGGTTTTTGGAGGGGAAACTAGGAAAGAGGATAACATTTGAAATGTAAATAAAGAAAATATCTACTAAAAATTAATGTATTACAGGTTTCCATTCTCTTTTATCATTATTAAATGGACAGGTTCTCCATCTAACTAGTATTGTCTTATATTTTGTTAAATCATAATAACACATTCAATACTTGTGAATAAAAATAAGTTTGTTTCTCTTCTGTGAAGGAGCATTATTTTTCTACCCACTACAACTAACATCTTGGCAAAAAAATGGTAACAAATTAGAAAAGTCATGTTAGTGTTGTAGCAGAGAATAACTCTTTGTAGGCCAATGTGGATAATAAAATGTTACATTTAAGGCCAAGTTACAATTATATAYAATTACTTCTTCACAGAACCTTGAGACTGTAATAGACTACAAACTACTTAACTTGCTGCAAGGACTTTTATTTAAGAAAAATTACACTGTCAGAGGCATCAGCAGAACACATCAATCTGTGTTCAGTTACTAAAAACTTATTTAAATTTACGGAGCCAACAAAGCACAGCTCTTACACAGCAACTCTACTCCTATGCACACCTCTAGCCTGATGTGACACCTGGCACAGTGAAAGGAAGCCTGGAGAGATTGTTGTCATCAAAAGTCAAGATTATAGAATGGCTATGGAGGGAAGAGCTTGAAGCTAACCTGAGACTGCCATGATGAGGAGGAGGAGGAAGAGGAAGAGGAGAAGAGGGGGAGGAAGAGGAGGAAAAGGATATCATCAATATCAATGAGTAATAATAATGGGTAGGTTGCATATCCTTTAAGAGGGTATTTTATTTAACTGTAGATTATAAATAATAACAACTGTGCATCCACACAATCTTCTTTTTTAAAAGTAAAGCCATGCTTAGAAACTGAGGCAGAATAGAGCATCCAGAACCTCTAGTCTTTATTAGACAGTTCCAGATTAACTTGGCCTGTATAGGAAAACCTTGTCGCAAGACAAATCACAAATGGAGGGGGGGAATGAAATTACGTGGCACATGCCTAAGTGAGCATAGATTACTGGCTGGACTGAATTTTTAATTTTCCCTGAAGTTTAACTTTTAGATGGCTAGTGTGAATTCACTATTTTAAGTGGGGACAAATGGACTCATCGATAACGTACAAATTCTTTATTCTTGCTAAATTCTTCATTCCAATTAGAGAAAAATAGATTCCTCAAGTGTTCTAGTGTTTGCTTCCATTAAAAGAATATGCTTCTGGGTTTTATAAACACCTATTTGTTGGCTAAAACTGTAGTCATGCCCTTATAATTTACTTTAATGTTTTTCATATTTTATCTACAGAAAAATAAACTAACTGAAGTCAAAGGTGTTTATACCGATGGTTGGTTTACAAGACAAAGTGACAGAACAGCTTGATTTATTAAGGTATTACAAACACTCAGRGAAGCCACAGAGATCATCACGTAAAGCAGTATGCAAGTTTGTCTTCTATGTGAGTGCAGACATCCGTGCTCACACACAGACTAGCACACATCTCTTGAATGGATCTTAAAGAAGACATTGCACGTGCATCTGAAATGCCATTTGACAATGATCTCTTTAAAGCCTCTATTAACAATCAAAGTCCCATTCTTCCCTTTCCTCCTTTCAGCTTGCCTTTCTGTGCACTAAGAATGACATAGTCCCCCAATCTTCTCCATTCTCCCCCAACACAATCTTCCCTCCATCTGACTAATATTATTAGTCAAAAGTGCATGAGTAAGCAGTGGGGGATGGGACCCATTAGGCAGTGCAAATTCTACAAAATCTGGGAGCTAAATTCTGATCTGAGATAAACAAGAAAGCRAGACAGCTGCCATCACAAGAGAAAAAGAGGCAGCACACAAGAGGAGATGCTTGCAGGTTGAATTTTTATTTTGAACATAACACTACAAAGTGGTAGAAATTATAGCTTGCTGTGAAGAAGGGTTAGCACTCTCTCAGCATACCTGCTGAGTTGGGTCATGACCTTAGAAAAGTCATTGAACTGTTTTGTGACTCAACCTCTCAGAAGCTAAATTGGCAGAAACTTTACCTGACATCTCCCCATCAACAGCACAATGAATATTATGGAGAAATTTGAGGAAAGAACACTCCTAGATCCCAGATTCAAAAGATTGTATTCTCCTGATGTGAGTAGCTTCCTYGCAACACGGTGCCAAGGATGCTGCCAGTCCATCCATCAAAGCAGAAAGGATAAGARCCCTTAGCATTTTTATTATTTCAAGTGTATCTTGTASTACCTGTATTGGTTACTAAGCTCCCGCCTTTCCTTGTTCACATATTCAATTTAACCTTCACAATCTGCAGCCATCTGCTCACAGGGGCCAACCCACTGAYGACGGAAAGTATTATGTGAAGTCACCATTTTAGTGCCAGCAAGATTGCTCAGTAAGTATAGGCCTTGTCACYGAGTTTCTCCAGGCTTGGGTTCAAATCCYCAGAACACACATGGTTGAAGTCAAGAGCTGACTCCCACAAGTTGTTTTCTGACCTTAACATCTGCACAGTGTCATAAACATGCACATACATAACCAAACAAATGTAATAAATAAATTAATCAATCAAGTACTCAGTGGATATTTGTATATTAAAGAAACATTTAATTGCCATTCTAACAATTTCTTTATTGAAGACTTTACAATTAAAAAATTAATAAAGTCACAATTTTCTCCTCCCTATATTATTATATGCACCAACTTCCTTAGAACAGAATGGGAAAAAAACACCTTTAAAAATATATACATTATGACATGTTTGCTAGTCCTGGGCTATGATAGAGTAAGCCCTGTGATCTACATTCTGAGTCACCCAAAATTCATCTTTTAAAATGTAATCACCACTGTGATGATACTCAGAGGTGGGAGTTGTGTGTGGGTCTCAGAGTATAAGGACAGAGTTATGATATATGGAATGAGTACCCTATAAAGAGAGGCACRGGGGCAGGCACATCTCTTCTTGTTCCCTAGGAGTTCAGAGCACCATCTAGGAATAGGAAGACATCCCTCATCACACAGAGACTCTACTGGTATCTTGATCTTGCACTTCTAGCCTCCAGAGCTGTATAAAATGAGTCCCTGATGTTTCTGAATTGCCTGGAGGTAAACCCTAAAAGATTCATGAGACGATACTATCTCATCCATGATTTTCTTGGACATAGCTAGAAAAGTAAAGGGAGACCCAGGGTGGCTCCACTAAACTGAACATTCTTGACTGACTTTATCACTGTGAGTCATCAAAAACAGACTTGCCTTGCTATCTCTGTTGTTTAAAACCATGAAGAACACACTGCAGTATCAGCATTTAATGTATAATACATTATCTCCCCTCAGAAGAATTCACAGGCCACAAAAACCATTAAGCCCTGCTCTTCAAATATCTGCAGTAAAATGTGGGTTAAAAGCTTTGAAATTTCACAGTCTGGTGCARTGTCCRACCCATTTATWAGTGATTCAATGCACACTTCTGAGAATCCAGGGTCAAGCACGTAATTCATATGAGGTAGCCCCACTAGAAATGAATGAATGAACTAAAGAAACTCGATTCTTGGGCTTCATACAAATTTGAATTTTATCAAACTTGTTTCACATTCCCTTTCATTTAATCAATACTCATTTGGAAGTATTCTGGTAGTTATTAGAAGAGCCACTCATGTGACAAGACATGATCTTTGCTCTCAAAGTACCATGTCATATCCTATTACCCAAATCAAGTATGTGCAATACAGAGTCTAGCAGGTAACATTAAAGTGCTAGAAATAAATGTTTTTACAACAGGAAATATAGGTACTAGCTATTGAAGAAGTGCTGAAAAATGTGTTGATCCAATGTCTATGGCACAAGGAAGAAGACACTGCTGATTCTGACATGAGGAAATTTGACATAGGCAATGTCAAGTTTAAACTTAAGAGAATGAGAGGTGTAACCTAGGAACAGGGTAGGTGAGCACATAAAGAAGAAGTAAGAATCTCAGACCTCTATGAGAGAAGAGGTGAGCATCCGGGACTTTAGGACCTGGCAGGATGTGGTACCCAGTAGATTCTTTCTAGGTGGCCACACATCCCCTTCCAGATAACATCAATACTGGAGTTTCCRTGGCTTGCTTAAACCTGCATTGATTTTTAAATTCACACTACAAGTGTGTGGGTTGATTTAGCAATCATATTCTCTATTGCTTTATATTGAGTTTGCAATCACCTAAAATGTGCACATTTTCTCTGAGCAAATGTTGTCAAGCTTGATCACTCTTGAATTTTTTTCAAGAATTTCTTAACTTAAATGCAGAGCCCAAGGCTGCCTTTACATTTCTTCTCTGTTGTTACAGTGATCTGTTATTTTAATTTGTCAAATTTTTCTTTGAATCCTGACTGTGTCATCCTCTACAATAGCTATTCCTCCATGCACTAATAATAGCAAAAATTATAATTATACCACACAATTTTGAGAGAATCAAAAGATTGGGTCCAGTGGCTTGACAGTGGAGACCTTTAGTCAAGCTGACTGTGCTCAGTCAATCAACACTTTTTAAATAATAACTTGATGAGCTATTCATCAACATAATTATTATAGAATCTGTGTTTCTTTAACTTCTACACAAGTTCATGAGATATTTTTGAACTTCTTGCTTGAAATTAAAACCCGCTCTCTCATTGCCACTCCATAAATAGCTAAGCTTTTTTCTTCTGTGGATGGGACATGTTCCTTAACACAACAAACTTATGCTCAATAGTCCTATTTTTATTGATCTATTATCCTTCCATTTAACTAACATTTATAAATACACAAAAGAACKTTTTTCCAGTTGTCTAGAATTAATTTTGGAATTACCTGTAGTATCTTATTGCCAGTTTCTGCCAACCCATTAAAGTCTACTGGAACTTTTCTTTCCAGGTCATGGTCAAAAACTGATTGGTAGGTTGAAACATCCTGGTAGGAATACTTATTCCATGACCACCAACAAATAGTATATCTCATGGATTATTAGGAATATTTTTTWWAAAAAAAACTAGTTGTTGAAATTTTTATTTAAAGAAGAAGGTTCTAAAAGTCTCCTCGGGTTTCTAGCTCTTAGCAATTCATCATCATCATTGTTTATAAGTCAAATGCATTTTATGTGACCTAGGGACCTCCAAAAGAAGACATAAGTAGGGAGGAAAAGGTGGAACATAAGCAACAAAAAGCAGAGACCCCAGTTTCAAAACCAACATGTAAGCAATGTGGTTCCTAGACCATAGTAGAAAAGATAATGTATCAGATGGGAAAAAAAACAATGTCCTAAGAAGCAAACCTTATGTGGCCCCTACTTTGAAAAAGGATGGACTGGGAGCCTCTGTATAAAAGAAAGAACTTGATTCAGGGARAACAAACTTGAAGCCACCAGCTCCTGATTAAGATACACACAGGACAGAATAGCCCTGAATGATTCAGACAACATTGAACTCCAGTGATATATAGAAACCATCTAACACAGCAAGCAACTAAAAATTTATTGCACTTCCAGCCTAGAGATTATATTTGTCTCCAATCTCCCAACATGTAATCAAATATAATTGTGTCTTGTGTACTTTGGAATCCATTTTCATTTTTTTTCTACTATAAAGAATCTGGAAAGAAATCACCTGTATGTTCTTTCCCTTGCCCTCCTTGGCAGGACTTAATACAGAATCTCTGTATCTGTTTCTTTTCTATTGATGTAATAGAGCACCCTGACACAGGGCTACAGAAATGGATCTGCAGACAACAGCACTTGCCACTTTGGCAGAGGATGCACATCAGGAAGCTTATAACTGACTGTAACTCCAGTTCTATGGGATGCAACTTCCTCTCTGGCCTCTATGGGCACCAGGCATGCCAGAGATGCATATACATAAATGTAAGCAAATACACACACACACCTAAAATAAAAGTAAATAAACCTTAAACATAAAAAAAATCAACAAAATCAACTTAAGAAATAAAGGGTTTACTTTGGCTCCCAGTCCCAGAGGGGGTACAGTCAATCATAGTAGGAAAGGAATGTGAGGACAATYTATCCATCAAGAAATGTGAACATACCATTTATCCACACACAGAAAGCAGAGGCGGGACAGGAAGCCAGGCTCTATAATATGAATTCCAGGGGCAACTTCCTCCAGCAAGGTTCTGCCTCCTAAAGGTTCTATAACCGTCCCAAAGAGTACGACCAAGAGGAAACAGACTATGCAAACACATGAGCCTATGGAAAACAGGTCCTATTTGAGCCAAAACAATCACTAATGAGTATTATATTATCTTTTCAAAGTGGGATGATTGGAGGACATTTATAATTCCTCTGGATTTGCTTTGCCAGAATACTGAGATCACTCCATACCATGGCACTGTGGATGTGGCTGACACACTTTCAGAATTATAGAGGCTGTGCCAGTCTCCATGGGATTTCTGAGCATTGCTAAAGATTTGACACTATCAATAGACCTCATGGTCTATGAAACAATGACTTGGAAAATGTAAATGTTTTCATGACTCCAGCAAATTTGATTTTGGTTTCCAACTGAAACTATGCATCTTTAGCTAATAAAAATTTGTAACAATTATATGATTTGTCATAAAACTTAATACTTTTAAGTATTTTACAAAAAAAAATGGACTTCCAAGTAATTTTTGTAGTTCATGTTCCTCTTACATCTGTCACCCCATTCTAGATTTTTAATCCAGAGTTCTAGTGAGGTTGGTTTTAGTATATTTAGTTTTTCCCATTCTATTTTTTCGGTATTATCCATGTTTTCCACTACTAAAATAATGGAAAATGTTGGGKTTTTTTAAAAGTCATATGACCCACAAAAAGGAGGATTTGGTTTTATATAAACAGGATGTTTTATTCTGAACAATRTTATATCAGTTTGYTTTATCGTGACAACAATTCAGTTAAGGGGAGGGGGYGGGGGGAACATGTGTAAATTTAGTAAGTGATTGTGTTTACTGGCCAGAGCACAGCAATTAAAGATGTTACCTTAATGGTTTAATTAGTAAAAACTGATTAAACTCTAATTTCATACTAAAAAGTTGACAATTTTAAGAGTGGTCATGGATAAGGACAAATATTTGTCACTCGTGMCCACAAGCAAAGATACTTTCATCATGAATGAGATAAATCTCRGGACCTTAAAGGCTTGTAAGATCATGAGAAGACTTGCAGCACCAATTCTCACCATATCATCATGTCTGAACAGCTCAGAAGAAGCCTCAGAATGAAATTTCTGTGTGTGTGCACATAGATGACTCAAGCCTGCATGCAGTACAGGCAACGTAGGAACAAGGCTATTTTCTCTTCCATGATTGATCTCATTCTTTTGCTAGCTTGAAAATACATTAGTCATTTCTGCCAACAACAGCAACCTTCCAGCAACAGATGTTATGTCATAAAGAGAGACTTATACATGCTGGTATAAATAACAAAGGTGTTAGCTAGAATTAAAAGTAGATTATATATATATATATATATATATATATATATATATATCTTTAGTGATTACTGAGTGAGCGTAAAAATCTGCTATAAATAAATTTTACATAAACAACATGTTTAACGAACACTGGAAAGTTTGACTAAGAAAGAAAATTTATCTTCAAATTGATGACTGTTTTCCTCACCCTAAACAGAGTTTACATGACTGTTATACATAAACAGACTCTAAGATATTCATTAATCACCAGCTTTGAACTAAATCCCTACTTGAAGAGAACACATGTGCTTCTGGATGTGAATTTTTTTTATAAACACCAAGATGACTTAACCCCTTCCCATACCAGGAGTCAGTGAAGGCCTCTCAAATCACCTCCTAGACAGACACACCATGCGGAAAGCTGTGTGTTATGGCTGCAGAGTTATGGCTACTGTACAAAGTGAGTGTATATGGAGGCAATGCCAGTTCAGCCTGTCATGTCCTACACTTTGCTCCATCCTCCACTGGCTATCAGATCTTTGTTGACACYTCTGAAGGACTCTTGAAAGAAGCAATGCCAACAGCGACAGACCATGAATTCTAGAATAAGCCTCCTCTGCATCTATTGTATATCCTTGGAGGGCAGAGCCTCTATAAAGTGGATGGAGAAACAGGATTCCCTGGCTTCAGARGTCCCTTCTTTTGGGTATTTATCTAAACCCTCAGGGGTAACTCAGAGCATGGTGCTTAAAAAACCAGCGAGCAAGCACCCATACTACACAGGCTGCACAGAGCATAGTTTAGGCCCTAGCTCTTCTACACAGGTAGATGATCCCGCATCATCTACATGCCGGTCTTTACATTGGGCTCCTGTGCATTAGGAATGTACCTATTTCATGTGATTGTTAAAGGTAGTTGATGCATAATACTTGTGGAGGACATGAAATTATTTCACGGGGATTTATTAGGGGAAACAACTAAAATTGCCCACATGCAGCGAGGAGCACGTTCATGTTTGTTCCTTAGCTTCATTTCCTGAAAAAATACATGAGCGCAGGGTTTTTAATAACACTCATTAGATAAGAAATCTGAGGCTTATGAGGTTAACCATCTTGCCAACCAAAAGTTCGGTAATAGGCCCACAATTGTGTGCGGCTGAGGGAGAGTGTTCCAAGCCCTTGTTAAATCAGGCTTGATTAATGGTGAGAGGATCAACTGCCAAGCTACTAATTAAAATATCCACCAAGGTAAGTGCACACTTGGATCCCATGTTGCTCAAAGATGCATTTGGAGAAGCTGATAAAATAGAATCCCAAAACAACAACAACAACAACAACAACAACAACAACAAAATTACCAAAAAACTATAAATAGATGAAGAAAAAAATACCTTCCATATCTTTAAGTTGTCACTTTCCAGAACTAAACAGTAGTTCTTCAAACATGTAGGTCAGTGACACTTTGAGTTCTCAAATTACTATAGGGAAACTATTAGTAGAGAAATATACCCATTGAAAAGTATACATAAATGCCAAAAGTACCAAAGACATGGAGTTCACCTCAGTTCCTGACCACATTTGCCTATGAACTTGCTTGGAGTCTTATACTAATTACCAAGGAAGAGAAGAAAAGATCCACAAAGGAATGTCTTTCATGWAAATTATTTTAATTGTAGGGATAAGGCAAGTCTTCTCAAACCTTGCTCTGTGAACATGTGCACATCCTCAGGAAAGGTATGCCAACAGTGAGTGAGTWAAACAGAAATGTTCATACCTGGAACACAGCCACTAAGAGAACCACAAGTCATCATGACCTGAAACAACCCATGTCTCCTCAGAAGGTGCCGCCACTGCCTCCTGACCAGTGTGTTTCAAACTAAGGTTGTTTGAACTGGAAGAGAGTAGTATCTCCTTGCTCATCTCCACAGACTTGGCAGGCAAACGTTACCTGCTGTCTGGAAGTAATTCAATAAATTCTTGAATTAATAGAAGAAATAAAGGTAGCTAGACTGGAAAAAAGAGTTCAGGGATCGGGGGCTGTACAGGCCATAAACTATTTTAATACAGAGTGCCTTTCGTATTCGTTTACTTGTTTATTCACTTATTTACTTTATGTATATGAGTATTTTGCCTGCATATACATATATGTGCACCACATGCCTATCTGGCACCACGAATCCCTTGGAACTGTAGTGAGCTGTCACACAGATGCTAGAAATTGAACCCAGGTCCTCTAGAGGAGCAACCAATGCTCTTAACTGATGAGCTATCTCTCCAGCTCATGCAACTGCTCATATTTAAATGGCTACATTAATAACCTGGAGTATAATCTAAAACAAATAATAAGCAGAAGCTCATTTCAGAATACACGGCACAGCATGGACTATAGAATTTTATTTCTCTATCTCACTGTTTTGAAAACAATGTCAAATTGAGAAAGAGGAAGAACAATAAATTGTATGAACTTACGGGTTTGAACATGAAGTTTCTACCAAAAGATTCATGTATTGAAGTCCTGTTCCTTGATTCAGGCAGTGGTCAGAGAATAAGTGTTTGAGAAATGCTTAGAAAGGAAGTGTTTTTCCTTCATAAATAGGTTGAGCCATTCATAAATACCTATGTGACAGACTACCGACAGATAGCAGAACTCCAAAAGGTGGGGTCTGGCCACTGAGACTGTGCTTTCAGGACCTGTATCTTGTTCCCAGACTCTTCTCAGTCACCTTTCTTTGTCTTTTGAAGGCTGTGTTGGAAACATTATTCTGTCCTTTCTTGATCCTTTTTTTTTTTTTTAAGATTTCTTTATTACATGTAAGTACAACTTAACTGTCTCAGACACTCCAGAAGAGGGCATCAGATCTCATTGCGGATGGTTGTGAGCCACCATGTGGTTGCTGAGATTTGATCTCAGGACCTTCAGAAGAGCAGTCAGTGCTCTTAACCCCTGAGCCATCGCTCCAGCCCTGTTCTGTCCTTTCTCATCACTGCCATGGTGTTGTGCCTCACCAGAGCCCATCATAATCATACCAGCTGACCAGGGCAAGAACTCAGGCTTCATCCCAGATTAATTCCAACTCTTTACCTTTCCTGACCCACAAGCTTCACATTGAATTTAAGCCTGTCTTTCAAAGTGTACAAAGAATACAAATTTTAAAATAACACGTGTATTTTGTCTTAATAACCCAGAGGGAGCCTACTAGTCCCTTGTGCCCTGTGCTTTCCTGTCCTTTGTCCTTTCATATCTSTGTACTTTTTGTTATTGCTTTACTTATTTGCTTTGAGATATACTAATGTTGAAGCATTTCTTAGAAAAAGCTGAGGAATTTATGACGTATTCTGGAAAAATGGAAATTATGGAAAAATAAAATCTAAAACTCTGATTCCAATTCACCTGGCCTATCTCAATTCCGTTTAGTGAAACCACAGAAATACTATCCCTTTCCTGAAGGTGGCATATGCCAGACCTATCCTCAGATACCCACTGAGGAAGATGTGCAAAGTGAATTTCATCAGTTTGATGCGTACTTAGACATGTCTGGAATAAAAACCTCAGTTTAGAAGATACCTCCTTCAGGCTGCCTGCGGGCAGGTGGGGGGAGCATTTTCTTGATGGATAATTCATGAGTAATGTGTTTGGGACCAGTGCATCTGTCTCCCCTGGGCAAGTGGACCTGGAGTGTGTAAGAAAAGAAATCTGAGTGATCCAGGAGCAGTAAGGCAGTGGACAGCATGAACTCATGCTCTCTTCTCTGGTTCTGTATCTCCAAATCTGCCCTAATTGAGTTCCTGGCCTAGTTTTCCTCAGTGATAGACTGCTACCTAGAAGCATAAGCTGAAGTAAACCCTTTCCTCTCAAGTTGCTTTTGGTCATTGTCTTTATCACACCAATAGAAACCTAATTAAGATGGGAGCATCCTCTGCATCTGTTTGAACTTTACCTCCTGGGATTTCACCAGGATATCCTCCGGCATTAGGGACAGTTGAGTGACAGAGCACTCAACACTTTCTTTTTGTCCTGTTAGTCCTGCATTTTACATTTCTTGTGCTTTGAGTGTAAAATGTCTGCCCCATAAACTAATGTGTCTTTAGAAAGGCTGAGAAATATTTGGGAAGTGGAGACTCACTAGAAAAAGTGKGTTGYTTAGGATAGGACTGGGGCTTTTGCTGGTATCCCAAATTCCTGTTTGCTCTTTGCAGATGAAGATACCATGGGTGCAATGTGCCTAGTGGCTTTGTGTCTCTGCCCATCATACTATCCCATTCACAAATGGACTGTGTCCCTCCTTAAACTCAAAGCTAAATGGAACCCTTCTTTCTTGCTTTTGCCAAGTATTTTGTAAGGCAATAAGAAGTAACTAATACA
>BDUI01010049.1:25666-36620 GCA_002335545.1 Apodemus speciosus | reverse complement strand
ACACACACACACACACACACACACACACACACACACACACACACACAGAGAGAGAGAGAGAGAGAGAGAGAGAGAGAGAGAGAGAGAATAACTTCATTTATATCAATTTATGAGACATGAATTATTTCATTTTCCCCAATGAAAGACCATCAAGAAATGTGCTCATAGACTTCTATGATGCGGTCTGTAGAGTTTATATATTGCCGTGTGGCAGGGGATGTTTCTGCATAGCTTTTATGTAATTAAGGAAATTTTAAAAAGGATTAGTGACTTGCTTTGCCCACTGAGGACTGTGCAAACCCAACAGTCCAGCCTCTGGTGGGGGTGGGGGTGGGGGTGGGGTGGGCTTGGGCTCCTGGTGGGTGTCCCCATCCCACCAAGTGTATATGCAACTGTTCCTGAGATGGGCAACTCTAAAGAAAGCAAGACCTCATCTACCAAAGAATGATGAGTTATGTTATGATTTATGTTAGCAATTGTTACACCCTAGTTAGTATAGAGGCTTTTTATTTCTTTAAATTATTACCACAATGGTTCTGCAGAATTTAGGCTTCTAACCAGCACCACTTAGCAGGTTAGGATAATAGGGTTCTGCTTTTCTATGTTGGCAGCATTTCAGATTCTTGGTACCTGAAACCCTGAAAGCAAAAGAAAACACAGATATTCATGAGAGGTGAGATATAAGGAGTAGTATTATTTTCTCAACATGCAGTTAGCTCATGTGGAGAAACTCATGAAGTCAGCCATGGTGAAATGGAGCCATTAAAGGCATCAGAAAAGGGTTTCCGGATCCTTCTCCAGAGAACAGTCACTTTTTAAGACCCATCTCCTATTTTTATCTACGGAAGGGGATCAAATTGACTTGTGCTGTCTCTCTGGGGACAGCTTAGGCTCTGGAACAGCCATGACTAAGAATGGAAACTTAGTCTCACTGTAGGATCCGTGAGGCTCAGAGCCCTGCGACCACGGACCCTTGTTTGGGGTTAATCATCCCTTTGGAAATGGACATCAAGTACCCAAGTTGCAAATGGGCTTCCCAAGTTTGGGGGGAGGGTAGTGGTAGAACATCGGTCATTTCTTGCAGCGTTCGTTGGGTTAGCTTCGTCACAGGCAAGAAAGGTTTCTGAACCTAGCTTCTCAGAACTCCTCACCCACCTGCAGGCTATGAGTMCATACACACCATTTCCGAGATGTTCCTAACATTTCTAATGTTCCTCAGTTCCTCACTGTGACCTCAGGTATGTCGATACACACCCATAACTCATAAGGAAAGAAAAACTGTACACTACTGAGAGTTTTGGCACAGCGCCCTAAACACTCTTGGCCTCGGAAACTAAGCAGGGTCTGGCCTGCTTAGTATTTGAATGGAAGCATGAGATAGCCCAGCTCACGGACGCTCACTTGCTTCCTAGGATAGCCCACAGAAAGAGGAGAGATTAGGTACCATGTTATACTGCTGGGAAAGGGGGGAGGGGCAGGGAGAGACAAACTGAAAATTCTTCAAAATGTGGCTCAGTGACCCTGTGGTCGTAGGGGCAATAGCACAGGACATCTTTCAAGACACGGGACAAGCATTGGTAAAGCATGAACATTTATATTTTAATTTACATTTTGACAATTTACACATAAATAACAATGTAAACCAGTACGTAAACATAAGATAGTTTGTTGTTCTAGCAAAGTAAAAAGCCAATAACTTTGGTCAGTTTTAACTCTGAGGAAAAAACAAACAAACAAACAAACAAACCACTGTTCATTGCGGGCCCAGCGCTCTCATATAAGACGCCTAAGAGAAAGACAGAGGGCAGGGAAAGCAGTTGTCCTTGTAAAAAATCCTCTCAGCACAGGAAAACACGGGGAAAACAGCCCAAGTTCACTGGAAAGAAATCGTATTTGGTGTCAATGTCATGTCATGCTTTGGTCAACCTACAATTAGGGAATATTTTTCTCCAACACAGATGCATCCAGAAACTTCAGTCTTGATGGGGTGTAGCTCAGTGAGAGCTTGCTTGCGTGGAATCTCTGTAGGTAAAGAGAAACCCATCTTGCTAGTCACAGCAACAGGTCAGTAAGGCTCTTGGGTTTCCCCAGAGGATCTGAAGTTCTCCCTCTTTGAGAGTGAGCATATGTCAGGGGTCCAGAGGAGGGAGAAGAAGAGGAGAACAGATAGAAAAATGGTTTTTCTTCTGTGACCCAACTGACACACATGTAGCAAGACAATCAAATGCGACTGGATGATGCGGCTTCTATTTCTCCCTAGATGCTACCCGGCCCTTCCCTCTGCACTGAGGTGCTCTGGTCTCTGGTAATAGGCAGGGTGGTGCCCAAGCACCCACGTGATAGTGAGGTCATGGAGTTTTAAGTAAAACTTCAGAGAGATTCTTTTTGCTCTTAGGAAAAATAGGTTCTTTTACATGGCTTGGCTCACAATGTAAGTGGTTATAAATATATCATATATACACATGGTATAGTGGTATAAATAGGTTCATAAATACACAGCGTTCTTTATTACACCTTGAACACCAACAGGTAACCTTGGGGCTTAGGAGAATGCAGGACAGAACCGGCCAGCCTACCATCTGGGAGCACAATGCTTAGCTGGGGAGCAAACCATGAGATATGACATCACTTCCTGCACTCCTACTGGACACACTCAATGAGGTAATCGTTGAACACCTTTGCAATGCCCTTTCATCTTCAATTAAGTTAATTATACAATGCAAAAACACAAATACTGCGAAAAGCTGAGTTTTACAGATAAATTACAATTGATGTGTTGGGGATAGGAATGGTCAGTACCCGTTTAACCTAGGATGATAAGAATACCCGTTTTTACTTTTCTGTTCTCTTTTGCTTGTTTGTCTTTTAAGTGTGGCCTGAGCCTTTCTACATCAAATTCTTCTTGGTAGGGCACCAGCTTTGTGCAACTTTGACATTAAAAGAAAAAAAAAAAAAAACGAAAAAACGAGCCAACAGCAAAATGACAGCCAGACTCAAACCCCCAACCCTCACACACACAAAAACCTCTGTGCTTTAAGACAGATCTTCCGAACACAGCTTTTTATCTTCTTCACATTTTAGATAACACCCGGGGATGCCAGAGTCATATGGTCACTCAGAATGGTCATGTGACATTGGGAGACAGGTGGGCAAAGCCTTCCTGTCACGTTTGGTAAAATTGTGACTAGGAGGAGGAAAACCAAACCATCATTCCAAGATATAAAATATTTCTTTTCTTCTTCCTTCCCCTCAAATTATTGCTGAACAATTCTGCACACATATCCCCAACTTATACAATGTCATTCAGATTATATGATCTTCTGAGTTAACACACCAACCACATTGACTTTGGCAATATCAAAACGTCATTTTAAAGCATTATCATAGAGAAAGGTTGCCCGAAATCCCAGAGCTATCTTGAAAGTCTCAGGCATTTAAACAGATGTGCAGAAATTATCTACAAAGAATGGCCACAGGACAAGGATACAACATTTATACTCAAATTACAAAGATTCTTTCCAGTCATTGTAAACTTCTTTAATTATTGCTTTTTGAAAGATAAACTGTATAATAAATTATGAAGGGCTATCATTGAAAAAATAATTATGGATAGGCAATAGTTTCAGTAATAGGAAGGCTATGCAAACATATCCACACAAATATTCAAAATACACAGGTTCAAATATATAGACATGGCTGCAAATAAGCATATATATATATATATATATAATATGTATATATGTAAATAGAGTGAGTCTTTGCCTCATTTATGCCCTGAGATTTTGGTAACATTGGAGTCCTTCTTTAATTCCAGAGAGGCGCGGGAACCACCCGGTGCCGGCAGAGCTTTGGAGATCTGGAGTCATGGACAAGCAATTTGCTACCGGCACCCTGACTCACCAAGTCATACCCTAGGAAGCAATACGAAACACTTATTTTCTGAAAACCTTAAGGATCCATCGGTTCAACTGTTTCTTGTTTGACCTTTACAGGCGTCAGAGGTAGTGGGTTGCTGTGAGGCAGCTTCATGAGGGACAGGTCCGACGACTCATAGAGGCTGCGCCCTGAGGAGAGGAGTCCGTTCCCCGCGTTTCTTTGCAAAGATACTTTCAGACCGGTTTCTTCTTTCTCTTTTCTGACCACAGCTAGGATC
Organism: Apodemus speciosus; assembly: GCA_002335545.1. Classification (NCBI taxonomy): domain Eukaryota; kingdom Metazoa; phylum Chordata; class Mammalia; order Rodentia; family Muridae; genus Apodemus; species Apodemus speciosus. The sequence goes on along the minus strand of BDUI01010049.1, from coordinate 32,467 downwards.
TCCTTCTCCACCATGGAGGTCACGTCGACGCTGTCCTCCATGTCCTCAAGACGGTCGGCATTGTCGCTAATGTCGAACCTCTCGATTTCTTCATTGATTCGGGTCAGATCCTCCAAAGGCAGCCCGGTGGCTGGGACCGCGGGGCAGTTGCCCTTCAGGTGGACCTTGAGGCTGCAGAGGTGGATGTAGCTTTTGTGGCACTGGGCGCACTTGTGAGGCCGTTCCCGGGTGTGCAGCCGCTTGTGCAGCTTCAGGTGCACGAATTGTGTAAACTTGGCAGGGCACACCTTACACTGGTAAGGTTTTTCTCCAGAATGCAGTCGCAGGTGGGTCTTGAGATTGCTTGTGCTACTAAATCTCTTGTGGCAGACCTAAAGTGTAGGGACAAGAGAAGGCGGAGAAAGGAGACAGGGAAGGCCCGATTAATTATTGCCAGTGGGAGGGTCAAGGCAACTCGCCGATATCCAGCAACTTCCCTTGGGAGACTAGAAGCCTCTGAGGACACTTGTGCTGCCATAATCGATCAGGGGGAGTTGGGCACACAGTACCCTGAGGTACCGTTTATCCACGGACCTGTCCCCACCCACTGAAACTTGACTGTCACCCACCCAGCCATCCTCAGTATAGCCCGTGTGTAATCAGAGTACCCAGGAGCTGCGCAGTGCCCGCAGCCTATGGCAAGGCAATATTTTTGTTTCTTTCAACAACACGGGAAGACAGTTCTGCAGGTATTTTCTATAGAGGCCAAGAGTTCTACCCAGGGAACCCCGCCCACCTGGCATTCATGTGGCTTCTCTCCTGTGTGTACCAGGTAGTGTTTCTGCAGGTGGGCCAGCTGAGTGAAACCCTTGTTGCAGGTCTGGCACTTGAAAGGTCGTTCTCCACTGTGCACTCTCAGGTGGACCTGGGGAGAAACCACAGGGGTGAGCTCTGGGGTGGTGATGCGCCTGCTCCCTAAGTTTCTGCTCCTAGAGTCAAGCATCTTGGGAAAGGCAGCACGAAATGCGCTGTTTTCATCACTCAGCAGTCGCCAGTCTAGCAGTCCAGACTCAAGCTGGCTCAAGTGCACTTAACAACCCAGGGCCAGGCAGCCTAGAGCAAAGGGGCAGGGGTGCGCGGGCAGACCTCCGCGGGGGCCTGCAGGCCTACCTTCAGGTTGGAGAGCTGCCCGAACGTCTTAGCACACACATTGCACTCATACTTGATCTTGCCATTCTGCTTCTTCAGGGGGTAAGGAAGGGTCTTGTAACCAGTCATGTTTCGTTTGTTTTTAATGAGATTCATGGCTCCGTCCGTGCCCGGGGCTGCCATCCCCGATGAGGTAGCTTTGGGTTGTACCACGTGTTCCGACGTGGCCGCAGTTCCCGCCGTTGGAGATCCGCTGGGGGGACTGCTCTCGTCCTTCATGCTGGCTGCAGCCCCGGTAAGGGAGAAGGCACTGTGGGGTGCTGGGACAAGCACGTCTCTGGGGTGCTCCGGCGGCGGAAGCAGCCTCCGGGCTCCGTCGGTAGGCAGGGAACTCGGTAGGGAAGCTGGATTGAGCATGGGGTGAGGCAGGTTGCCCCCACTCAGGAGGTTGCCGTAGACAGGATACAGCCGGGGAAAGAGGCTGAAGTTGTTGATGCTATTGATACTGTTCATGGCGCTCAAGCCATTGGAACTTATGCCGTAGGGTGGCAATAGGAACTTGGGGTAGTGAGCATTGTAAGAGGGGATGAACGCTGGCGGGAGGTGTGGGGCAGGGGCATAGCCAGGATAGGAGCCCAGGCCCTCGGAACCATAGGAAACATTCAAGTAGGAGTAGGAGTCCCGGTGTTCTGGGGGGCCTGGCGCCAGGGGTGACACTGTGTTCCCGGGGCTGCCGTGGGGGCTGGCGCTCTTGAGGCTCTGCTCTGGGCTGCTGCTCGCAGGGGGACTTGGAGTTGTGGAAGACGGAAGGGGACTGTGAGTTATGTAGGTGGGTCTCTCCATCCCATAGGCCAGGGACGCTTTCAAAAAGTCTTCTGGCAGAGGTGCCCGGATGGGATAAACAACCCGAGGGTAGAAGGGCATGTCGGGGCTCCCGTTTCTCCGAAAGCCATCCATGTCCTTCTCTGAAGTGAAGGGTGAAATGTTGTAACGGTAGCTGTCCTTCCTTTTGGAGGGGTTGGAGTCCAGTTTTAGGATTTCTTTCACGCTGTACTCTCTCTTGGGGACACTCTTTGGGTACAGTTCGTTTTTCTCACTACTGTATTGCTTCGGGTTGCTTTCTGTTTGTGCTAAAATGAAGAAGAAAGGGCGGTTACTCACAGGGCTGTGGAGAACCAACCGAAGTGAAATCAGAAAGACATTCTCCCTTCTTGAGAAACCCTGAGCAGCAGCTGGCAAACACAAAGGCTAGACACCTGGCCCTAGCACCTCTCACTCCAGAGGGCTCTGGGCCCCCCACTCAGAAGCTCTGCTGCTCTATTTCCTCCGGGGGGTTGGGGTGAGGGGGAAAGCGGGAACATCAAACCCGGGAACAACATCAAACCCGGGACAATGGCAGCCTCCACGTTCGGATGATCTCCTTTCCATTAGTGAGAACTAGGATAGAAAAGTGCTGTTCAAACTGCAACAGGCAAGGCGTTCATGAAGATGGGGTGGAAAAATACAGGGGTGGGGGGTTGTCACGGGTTAATAAGTCATTCGCAATTTACTTAAAGGAAATCAGCGTGCCGTGCAAACTCAGATGAAAGATTAAGGCTAGTTTTAAGTAGTGAATCGKCATCAATTTTCAACTTGATTCTCTTCACGTAGGAACTCCCCATAAGCCCTGTTCAATTGYCTGGACCAAATAGAGAAGGCCATGGCTGCTGCCCCTTCTAGCCATTGCTGGGCAGTGCAAACATTTCACTAAGGTTCTGGTCTAACCAGACTACCATCTGGGCTGTCTCCTGGAATCATGAGGTGTGACAGTCACCTCTGCCAAACCACAACAAGTACCTCCCAAGCCAGTTCAATTGCTTACAGTACCACGGAAAACAGAGGCAGCTCAGAGGAAAACATTTACTCCTAGAGATGGCATATGTACCCTGGTCAAGCTCAGAAAAGGCAAATGCTGTCCTAGACCATCAATAGCCACATGGCCCTAATACACAGGAAAAAGCCTCAGCCCAGCCAGGTTTCTGGGATGCTCATTCAAACAGGCACTGCTGGCCGGGATGCCAAGAGCACCACAGTTGGGGTGCACATGCTCCGAGTAGAAGCAAGATTCTTGACCTTTACAATTGAAGATCTGGCAGGTCTGGGATGACACTTAAGACAATGTAAAAAAGTATCCTTTGTGCTCTTACAAATAAAACAGCCCCTTTTTGGCTTAACTGAGAAGGAACTCCAAGCTTGCTACCTGATAGGTCTGAAGATGAACTCTGAGGAAGCCCAGAACTAAAGCTTTCAAATCCATTCTCCGGGCTGACAGGCTGGAGGGATTTGATACCAGTCGGAAAGCCCTTTACGGGACGTTATCTCCTGCTTGCTGTTATCAGTTACTCCTGGGCAGCCAGAGCCCCAGAATAAACCCCGTGGACAACGCTATCAGGGGAGATGTTGATGGGGTCAGTGACAGAAAGCTTTCTGAGGGAGAGCAATTTCTCAAGCCTCTCAACCAAAATAAATAGCCCCTTATCAGCCCAATATCAGTCCTTCGGGTGAGGCCCAGCAGGCAGGAAGTTCAAATTGTCACTTTTGTTTTTTAAAGCTAAAATGGTAAAGGAAGAGAGACAAGTCAAGCTGGAAGACGGATAGGTGAGGCGTCCCACAGTCACAGGAAGGGATTTACTGGAGGTTAGAAAAGAAGATAATGATTTAGAAGCACCCCCGGGTTAAAAGAAAAGTTGTGTGTGTGTGTGTGTGTGTGTGTGTGTGTGTGTGTGTGCGCGCGTGCGCAAGCCTGCTTGTGTACAGCCTTCCTAACTCTGCGGCCTCAGCTGGACTGGAACTTGTTATATAGACCAGACTGGCCAACAATTCAGAGATCCCAGCTTCTGCCTCTCARTCGCTGGGACTGAGGGTGTGTGCCACCACACCCCTCTCTGTGACATTTTTCTATGTGGCAAATCACTTCAAAGACTCATAATGTTTTTGTTGTACGGTGGAAACTTAACCAACGAAAGCTGTTAAGTATAAAGAATTGGGCTGTCTCCCAGTGCGGAGCACAGGTTTAATCATATTTCTTCTTGCTAAGYGCTCCAGTTACTGTACTGTTRTGAAGCTAATGACTGAACCAAGAAACAAAGAAGTCAGAACTTTTCATTTTCTCTGTGACATGCATAATTTAGTGTTTRGTRGCTCTGTCTTCAGAAAAAAACAGGCCGAGAGCATATCCTGAAGGAATATCCGCAACAAAATGTCAGCATCTCTAAAAAATACAGCTGGAAATTATAGACCGTATATGAAGGTACATTTTTAAAAACTCATCCTTCAGCAGCTGAGTAATCACAGGAGCTGATATCATTTCTAACTCTCCCACTTAGCAGCTCGAGTTAACATGAAAAAGAAAATCAAGATCTGTTTTTGTTCTTAAATCTTAAATGGCTGTAGGCGGACAGAGTCATTTCAAGAGTGAGCTGTCTCGGAAGGTTCTGAATGGCTTAATTATGCCGACTCACATTTTCGATCTATAATAAGCACCCCCAAGACGACAAGAAAGAACCTAGAAGTTCTGCAGTAGGCAAAACAAACTCTGTTTTCAACTGAAACTGAGAAAGCAGATTAACATTCAGAAGTCTATAATTTGGTCAACTGATTTCTAGATGGGTTAGTTAGATAGATAGAAAAAAAANGCTCTGTCTTCAGAAAAAAACAGGCCGAGAGCATATCCTGAAGGAATATCCGCAACAAAATGTCAGCATCTCTAAAAAATACAGCTGGAAATTATAGACCGTATATGAAGGTACATTTTTAAAAACTCATCCTTCAGCAGCTGAGTAATCACAGGAGCTGATATCATTTCTAACTCTCCCACTTAGCAGCTCGAGTTAACATGAAAAAGAAAATCAAGATCTGTTTTTGTTCTTAAATCTTAAATGGCTGTAGGCGGACAGAGTCATTTCAAGAGTGAGCTGTCTCGGAAGGTTCTGAATGGCTTAATTATGCCGACTCACATTTTCGATCTATAATAAGCACCCCCAAGACGACAAGAAAGAACCTAGAAGTTCTGCAGTAGGCAAAACAAACTCTGTTTTCAACTGAAACTGAGAAAGCAGATTAACATTCAGAAGTCTATAATTTGGTCAACTGATTTCTAGATGGGTTAGTTAGATAGATAGAAAAAAAAATTACCAAAAAGGTTGGGAGAGCCAGGACCTAAATTTAATAGTTCTTTTCCACATTCCTCCCTCCCTTTTCTTTCCTGTCAGTTTGCGTTTTCTGGGGACTTACATTCCATTATTAGGTCTCCATCCCCTCCATTCCAACGTGGAAGTCCTTACAAAGATTCTGGATAGACYTCTATTGTGTTTTAAGCAYGGAAATCCAGCACAGCCCATCTTGGACACTTGATTTGCCTATTAGGCCTGATGAAATGCTGGAAGTTTTCCTGATCAGAGTGTCAGTCATCAGTGGCCACACCTGGGCCAACAGGTTTCCCGATCAGGGGCAGGCAGGAGCCTTGTAGTGCAACTGAATGGTTAACTCTCTGTCCTACGAATGTCAGACAATGCAGGCACTGTCCACTGACCCTCAGAAGACTCCTGCATCAGTCAAAGCGGGTGTCTGAAGAGCAAAGCTGTCGCCCATTTCACAGCATAAGGCAACTTCCTTCTGACCACGAGAGTGAACGCGAGGAGCAGGCACGGTGGGCACAGCCCTGCCGTCCTAGCATTTGGGAGGTGACGGCGGTAGCAGAGGCTCAAGGCTTTCCTTGACTACCTATCAAGTTTGAACTGAACCTAAACAGCATGAGACCCTGTCCACAAACAAACAAACAAACAAACAAACCCAAACCCATGAGGAGAGGGCTTGCTACCACCTGGCAGGATGGCTGGCACCCAGCACGCTTTGCCCAMGGCCCTGCTTTGCTGAGTTGAGGCCCTGGGCACAAGCACTCTCTTATGAGCCTACAGGAAAGGCACTGAAGCTAAGGTTTTCAGAAAACTGAAAATTCCCGAGAGCACAACATTGTAGAATGGGCATGGCTAGCCCGAGTGTGTTAYCACTGTCACTGGCCTTAAAGTTAAAATACTTTCCAGTAATATTTCCAGTGTTTCAATGGTAAAATACGAACTATATTTAGTCTCCAGGAAAAGAAAAATGAGGCTGAGTAGTGAAAACTGGGTAAACTCTAGCTTGGAATTCTCTATAGGTCTCTGGAAATGTTTCTTCAAGTTTCAGAGAATATCAAAATGAAAACTTTTGAACCTTCAGCATTTAGTTTTAATCAAAAGATGGTCATTTTAAAAAGTGCTGTAAAATTCAGCAGTATAACCCAGAACACACACCCAGAGTTACAATGGAAGTTAGAATTTTTAGTCTTAAATTGTTCCTAAAGCTACCTTGAGAATGATTGAAATAAAGAAAAGCTTTGTAGAGGTCATGACAGTAATTTTAGCCAATTTTTTTTTTTTTTTTTTTAAAAAAGTAAAAGCTTGTAAACCTAAGGAACCAAGAATTTGTCAAGATAAAGTGATAGGTGGTTACTGTAAGACTGATTAAAAGATGAGATTAATTCATTTTACCATAAGGAAGGAAGCTAAGATATGAGATCTTTTAGGGTTATTCACTTAGACTACTTGAACAATTATGACAGTTTTTTTCTAGAAACAGCCTTCCACATTAGGTCAT
>BDUI01010049.1:8696-19906 GCA_002335545.1 Apodemus speciosus | reverse complement strand
TTTCTCAATTTAATTTGGTTCTGGTTCAGAACAGTCAGGAACACCTTGCTGACACGAGCAAGGGCAAGGTCAAGCACAGCACAGCATGTATCTTCACTTTGCTTTTGTTCGTGGTGGCGCGTCTATGATTATATACCTGAGCTGTAGGTGCAGAGCAGCACACCAATGGCCCTTCAGGGAGTCTGAGTGGCACTCGGAGACTTGGACCATGATGCGCACTGCTATCCAGTCTCATCAAAAGTTAAACTTGGGTCTACGGTGGACTAAAAACACCTGAAGAGTGAGGGCAGGCCACTCTCATGACAGGTGTCCTTTTATCATCAGATGCCATTTTCTTAAACAATTTAATATTCAATACGTGTTAACGGGGCATTCTTAAGACAGGAAAGGGGCAGAGGAGAAATTCTCTATATCCAGCACAACTCGAAACAGACTCGTTGAGYAAAAGGTGTTATTTTTGGTCCTGTATGAAGCTGTGGCAAAGGTCTGAAAAAAGCAGATGTTCATCTCCTCCTCTGCGCTCGTCACATCTGTCTACACTTCCAAGGACACCTCATCGGTGGTGTCTGCGAATAGCCCAGCTTTGGGGAAACAGGAACATCTCAGAGCTGAGACTCTGGAGATGAAAATTTACACAGAACGCTTGACTAGTCTTCCCCAGTTCCAGTCTTGTTTAGGGCAAATTATTGAACCCACTCTGTAAAATCCATGGAATTGTCTTCTATAATACACAAATTATTAGACATTTATATTTGAATGCTTATTCCATAATATTAAAATGCCAAGCAGGAAAAACAAATAATGCCATTTGTCAGGGAGCCAATAATTAGCAGCTGATAATTTCAACATATCCACTTTAAAGCAGTAATTTTAAGAAAGGCACTCAACTGGTTCATCAACTTTGTTTTAAATTATAGCCTCCTGCACAGTTTCTTGGGAGTYAGAGCTTGATTACCAGCAAGGAACAGTACAATGAGGTCACAGCTTCCCTTCCAGATGGCCAGTCTCTCTACAGAAGAAACTCTTGGTTTTCACCTATCGATTTTAACGCTAACAAAACACATTGTCCTGTGGCCAAAAGGAAGTTAATTAGAATCTTGGTCATACAGAAAGGAAAAAAAAAGTAGAGAAGGTATAAGCTATCTTGTACCTTTTAGGCACAGCTCTGGAGTTGGCACCGGAGATGTTTAAGTCAGGGTTTGGAGCACCTTCCATCTATAAGGTCACAAATCCAACTCACAAGTCATGGGAATGAGAAAAAAAGGACTAGCTAGGAATTCTGGGGTGGCTTCAAGTCCCAGCCACTCTGSAGGCAAGGACAAGAGATTAATGAGTCCCAAGGTCAGTCTGGGAAATATAACCAGACAAAAATGCAATAGTAGATGATTTTTATGAATACAATAGAACCTTAATAATTAGAATTCCTACTATACACAGAGCCGAGGAACACAAGGGAATTCACACTGATAGATAAACAGAGACACACAATTCAGCATTCTGAGGTTAGAGGAGCCCTGTAGCTTTGAAATCACCTGTCTCATTAGGTGTGGTGGTGCATGCCTCTAATCATAGCATGCAGGAAGACCAGCAGCTTGTGGCCTGCGTTCTGACTACAGACATCTCAAGATTCTATCTCAGAAAAGAACATCAAATAAACCACCTCTAGCAGCCCCAAGTTCAGCATACTAATAACGCACAATAAACACCTTCCTGTCTAATCCATGTCTGATTCCTTAATCAAAGAAGACATAGAAACTACAGCTGTAAGGTTATGGTGATTGTGGGTGTCTTTGGATGGGGATAAGAGYCWGGGTTGTTCTTAATGGAAAGTAGAAAACAGATCCAGATGAGTATCTTAGCCCAACCCCATCTCCCTAGCCCAYTGTTTACAGTGTCCTACCCTAGGAACAAGCAAAGGGCTCGGAGAAACTTGGCATGTGTTTTTGACTTGCACAGTGCTAAAAAGACTAATTAAGAGAATGCTCACCTAACTGAAGAGCCTTCTCTAGAACTGACCAGGGTCCCAAAGACCTAAAGACTCCTGGGGTCTGGCTGCTGTGCCTTCCCTAAACCCATCAGTAAGAGAAAGAGGCCTCTTGTGACTGCCCATGCTGCCTCTGCCCGCACGGAAGCCCTTCATGGCTTGCTTTACGCGCTGAGGCGACCCCTCTGCCACCTGAGCACATCTGTCTCTGTCACTGGCTTGGGCTATAGGACACAAACTGGAGCTCGGAGACAAAAAGCAGAGCTTCTTTTTAACTTTACAAAATAAAGATTCCTACAGTGCAGGGCAGAGTGAGTGGGAGCACAGAATGAAAGTCAGATGATAAGGACAACATAGGTTGGTTTGTTTGCTTTAAAAACAAACCACCATTTAGAGAGCGTGCGAGACAAACGCCCAGGAGAAAGCATGTGGGATTTGAAAGGAGACACCACTCAGTTCCGAATGTGGCCTGAGTTTCCTCACTTCAAATTAAGATTACTTTAATTACTTGCTGTCTTTCTCTTCCCCAAATCTCATCCAACAATTAGATTTCTTTTCCCGTATTTTTACTATTAAGGGTATAGGCCTGGATGTCAAGTCTGTACTTCAGTTCAGCTTTCAAAGGAATTAACAGGTGTTTTTGCAAGGACTCCTCTTCGTTGTCTTTATACGAAGGGAGATGTGGTGGCACTCGGCATACACTACCAAATAAAAAAGTCTGGAGGTGGAATTGCATGTTATGCCGAGATTCCGTACAGATGGTTCAATTTAATAATGGACTTCAATCAGAATGGACACTGCATCCCTATCTGCCTGATGTTTGTCACCACTCAACTTCAGACCAGAGTCACAGAGGAGCCACACAGCCCCTGAGGACAAGCCAGCTCAGCTGACAGCAGAAATTGCTCCTGGATACTGCTCCTCCAATGTCAAAATCATTTTTTTAATGCAGTCRTATATTCAGAGATTATTTTAGGAGGCTGAGGGGGAAATCCCCACAAAAGAAGAACACCCCCCCACCCCCGGTTAAACGTCCAAAAAGTTTTGAATAGTGTGCTTGTAATTGGTTTTAGATCTGGAAATAGGAAGTAAGAATGATCGAATGGCCCCAATAAAAGAACAGAGTGACTCTGACCCAGAGCTAAAAATTGATGTTAAGATCAGAAATACAGTTCGAGTGCTTTGTTTTTAAACCAAGGGGGTGGGGTGGTGGGAAGGTGCTGACACACAGCACAAATTCATAGTGAAAAATGATCTTGTTTTTAAAAAAATCCCCAGATGTCAGCACACAGTACATAAAGTAACAGCTTTTGCTATTTTAATGAAAACATTTAAAGATGGGCGAGATAGATCAGTCAGAAAAAAGCTACACATAGAAAGGCCTTTCCCTGTCTCCACAGCTCGTGGAATTCACAGAACCCACTGAACAATGGTAACGTAAACACCTCAGCCATCCTGGATGCTGCCAGCCTGGAACTGGTTTGCAGCTATCACGCCCTCAGTGGCTCAATTCTGTCCTTCTCTTTCACCACCCTAAGGGACGTGTCCCAAAGTTCAAAACAGAAGGAGACAGAGAGACGGAAAAGCAGGCACACATTTTGGTGTATGCTTAAGACAGGATGATGCTTAAATTTTGTTCCTTGGTGGCTTTCATGATTGAGGACTGCAGAGATGCCACCACAGCTGTTTGGCCTTTATTTAAGTAAAACCCAGAGCAGATTTAAAGAATCCTATTTCTATGTGTGATRAAGGACTCCCCTTCAGAAACACAAGTACTCTCTCTTTCTGGTTGCTTCACATACAGAGATGAGAAGGAATTCAGCCGAAAAGAACAAGAATCAAATGGGCTTACTGAAAAGATGGGTCTGAACTATGTGAGATAGATAAAGCCACAGTGACACCAAGAGGGACCAGAGCGGTATGATCTAGAAACACCTGGAGCAGTCAGGGAACTTTGCTCCCAGTCTGTGCTGTGCCTGGCTGTGACTRCAGCCTTCGGGGAAGTTGACTATCTCTCTGAACCTTGAACTAAATGATCTAATAGCATAACTCCGTTCAGCCGTGGTTTTCGGGAGAACAACAAAAATGGAACAACTTAAAAGGACTGGATTGAGAAGGACACTGTAGGAAAACGGAGCCAATGACCAAAACCGGAGTCTTTACTTCTATCTCCACAGGCTAGAGACAACAGGATGTGAATGGCCCCTTTTGAAGGGACCAATATTTAGGCAAATCTGATGGGTAAGAACACACTACACCTTTTAAAGCCACAGCCAGGCCTCAAATACCCAAACAAACGCCACATTGACTCCACCGGTTTCATACTCAGAGGCTTTCTGTTGAGAAGAACATTGTTTTCAGAAAGAGGTATAATTAAGGGTGACCTCTGAGGTTACATGTTTTTTTGGTGATATTTATATACAAACTACAATTTAAATTTTGCTTTTCATAAAACACAACACTAGTCTCCCATCAGAAATAAAACAAATTGTGGAGCTTTACTGAAACTCAAGGCAGAATTCCTCTCTTTAAGTTCAGATCTCGATCTCTCCCCCCTCCTTCCTTTCCCCCAAACACTGAACTCAGACACACAAACAGGAAAGAGACAAAGTGTTTTCCCGACTCTGGGGATTCTTTCCCATGTTGTAGCTTAGGGAAGGGGGAAAGTGACTTGGCTAGTCATAGCATATACTCCCAGGAGAAATCTGGAATCCTTACAACACAGGATCCCCCTTTTCACTGCTCCCCAAAGTCAGCAAGTATCAGAAGCATTGCGGCCAACTGGTCAACGGACAGTGATGGTGGGAGGGCAGCTTGGCCCTCAGGAGAGGGCAGCACAGCAGCCAGACTCTCAGAGCAAGAAGTAATTTTGCAAATCACTTCATGGCCAACTCTAATTGTTATATAAAAGGCTAAATACAAATCAGGTGATCCTCAGGTGCTTGTCCCTTTGATACAAAGAGTGTACCCACTTCAGAAGCCATAAAAAGTGGGCCTGCTGGCCTGGCCAAGGCACAGGAGCTGCCACAGTGGTGGTTAGTGAGGTCATCCTGACAGAGGACACTTTTACGTGACCCTCTTCCTGGTTAATGCCATCACTTCAGTTCATAAACACGTCAAGGTTTTGAGAATAATTTTAGAAACCCAGCTAATAAAGCCGGCTCGTTAAAAGAATAAAGCCATCTCACGAGCAAAGGGAAAACCTCTTTTTCTAAGAAAGTGTCCTTCCTTTAAAGCTGTYGTCCAAGAGGGCCAGTGGGTGAAGCACTGAGTCCTTTTAAGGTGGGGCCCACCAGTACTGCCAGTCAGCTTTTCCAAGACATGTCAACTTGCCAAAAGATTTAACTGTTTACTAATTAGTGTAGAACAGCTGAAGGAAGGAAGAAATGAATAGGAATTGGCTTGAAGGGAAAGCAATGACAACAGTCACTGGAGCGATCAACTACTTGCCAATGCATATCAATTCTCAGGGTTCTTTGAGGTAGYAGGAGAGCTGGTCCAATGGCCAGTCAGACTTCAGGAAGGCAGCCGGCTTACCTCTTTGCTGTTGTTAGCTGCATACTTGAAAAGCAGGTTCCTCGGTAAGGATGCCTCGGCCTGAACAGAAGTGCCCCCGTCGGCGCCGGAATCCCAGGGGTGGTCGTTCACTATGTATGTACACTTCTCTTCAAACTCGGCCTCTGTCCACAGRGTCATATCAGCGTCCTCCATGTCCATTTTCATGATCCCAGTCTCTGCCAGTCCTTGAAACCTCACGGAGCCGGAGCTACACTTGGGGGCAGCCTGGAAGAGAAGGGAAAGGCTTTTAATCCCCATTGTCCGGCGTTCCCGTGCCTCCCTCTTAGAGGCTGGCTATGACTAACGCAGTGCTCTGAAGACTTTAAAAGCTGATGGAGTACTTGTCCAGTCGAGTAAGAGTCCAAAGCCGTGTAAAGCAGACTGCCTTGAAGCAGCACGGTTTTAAAGTGCAACCCTTGGCTGGAAAAAAAAATGCGTGTATGTATAMGGCAACCCCATCCGGAGAGGAAGAACGGCTACCTTTGAACAATCCTTGGCTTTACCTCCCAAGGCAGAAACGCGTTGTGGGCGCTGTTGCGTCCTGTGTCCCGGGACGCCCKGGGTCATGGCCGCCAGACCCTCAGAGCTGTGGAAAAGCTGCCTCAGAGAAGTGTCACAAACAAGGGGAGGAAGAGGCAGGGGCGCTGTCTGCGTCTGAATGAAGCTAAAAATGGAAAACGCGTGTGGTGCAGGAGCGGAACCCAGCCTGCCTTTTCCAAATGGGGAAAACTGAACTTTCCCACCGGCTCCCTAGCGAAGCAACTTTCAAAACAACCGGGTCCCCCTCCCTCTGCGGCGCGCCCGCGCCTTCAGTGGCTTTCATCCTTCAGCAGGCAAGCTTGAGAGGGTTGCATCCTGCCAGCATCCCTGAGCACCAGCCTCCCCGAGGCTCCCATGGATCACAGGAAAAGAAAAATTGGGGAGAGGGAAACACCCAGCAGCTTTTTTTAATCGATGGGCATCTCGAGCCAGATAGGAAAATGAAAAACAAAACATTAAAAAAAAAAGTCAATAGAATTCCCTGAAGAGAATTCCTTTAGGAGCCCTCAGCCACAAATAGCACTTTCTATTTAAATGTGAAAGTGCTTGAATTCCCAGAAGTCGCCCAAGTGGCACGGCTTACTGTAACTAAAGTTAGACAGAAGACTTGGGGATCCTCCTCTTATCTGCCCTCGGAAAAAAGAGTCCTTTCCAAAGAGGAAAAGCAAAAAAGATGAAAGGGCCTCTGCAACGCATTCCCACGTAGACGCCGCAGATAAAAATTAGGAATAAGGAGATCCGTGTAAGAACGTGCGCTTGTGAAAATGTAAACACAGGACGGCGGGCGGGCGGGAGTCCCTCCCTCGAGCTTGTCTTTACAATTCCCCACGTCSTCCCTAGATAGGATGCTCCTAGGAGGGGAAAGACGTTTACTTGTCCTTGTCCCGGTTACAACTTAAACTATCTTATACTTATTTAGCTCCAACACGTAAGGTCGTGTTGGACAAACGATGTTAAATACAAGTGAAAACCTAAGCCAACCCGGGATAGTTACTTTACTGGCAGCGGGTGGCGAGACGGAGAAGAACCACTACTGAAATTTCAGTGAGTTGACAATTATGTCTAGAACTGGAAGGGTTAAGGATTCATACGGGGKTAAAAAGTCTTCTAAATGTTTGACAGTGCTCCGCGCTAAAGCAGAAGCGTTGGTTTCTACTGCCGCTTCGTTCTTTTTTTCTAAAGGGAAAGAAAAGCAAAGTTAAAAAAAAAAAAGAAAAGAAAAGAAAGGAGGAAGAAAAAGGGATAAAAAGTTTTCAGATCATATTAAAAGCAGAATCCGGTTCCTTACCAAGGTCGTACCCACACGTTTTTCCACGAGAAGATCCAACATCTGAGATAAGCCTGGCTCATGTCCACCCAGTCCACATCCTCCCGCGTCCCTGCCTGCCGGGCTGAGCAGTACTGACGCGCACCGCGGCGGTCCCTCCTTTTCTAGGGCCGCGGGCCGGGCTCGCTCCGGGCGGACAGGTGCTGCGCGCTGCTCTTGCGTCTCGGCGACACTGGAGGGCCGAGTGTCACTGCGGCAGTGTCTGTGCGAGCGAGCGAGCGAGCGAGCGACTGGCTGCTCGTCCCCCTCCCTGCCCTGCCGCAGACTTCTTTACCAACACGGCCCTTCTGATTCACTCCTACCAGCCGCCGCGATGGGGGCGTGGCCGCACCTGGCCAGCCCAGCCGTGCAGCGTGGGGTTCAGGGCTTCCCCCCCACCCCCACCCCCACCGACTGCGACCCGCGGCAGCTTCCTCTGTTTGCAAATGGATTTCAACACGGACTGGGAATCTTCATACTTCCCTTTGCGGGCGCTTGCCCTCCATGTTTACACACGGCGATTGTATTCTAAGTCCTCAGGATCGCTAGCTTCCTGTCGCGGCAGAATGGGGCGGGGTAGGGGACTCCTCCTCAAAAGAAAAGCCTAGTCACCTAAACCTGGTGTCTCAATTACAGGGTCCGAAGTACTTCGAAGGAAAGAGCTAAAGTATTTTGGCGGCACATGCTATGAGCTGTGTAGTCCCGGAGTCATTGCCAATGAAATAAATATTCTAAGGCGTTTCTCCTCTAGCATTAAACGTATAGGATTTCATTTCTCCTGCTAACTGAATACATTCAGCTTGGGCAGACCTAACTTCCTCCTTTCGACTATTTGGAAATAGGGAAACAGGAAAAAGTTATAATCATATATACGGGTTTTGTTGTTCCTGCCACTCATCCCCAAACCCACTGCCAGGCTTCTGAGCTTGTATATACAATGGAGAGGAGAAATGCTTCACAGTTTAAAGGGGGCTGTTCGACTGCTGGCGGTGGCTAGAAAGCTGTTGGAGGCAGTAATTAGTGGGGCTCGTTCTGAGCCTGGCCGGCTTTTCCTTCAGCCCCAGTCTGTCTTCTGGAGAAGGAAGGACATCCTGTGATGATGGCATACAATGTCCTGTTTGTTTATTATTAAGAGCGTGGACCTCGCATTCCTGCTTCTCATTACAAAACAAACCAGATGCGGTACTTCCTTCAATGGTCTTTTGCCTTCAGCAGGGATCCTCCAATTCACAGAAACAATACTGTCAAGGGCTCATTTATAGCCAGCATCCCATCACGACGACTTTTGAGATCACAGAAATTCAAGTCTTCCCCTTTTCCGGCGTGTCTCATCGCAGGTCTCCCCCCCCCCTCCGCGCCCCATTTTTAAAAATCATCTCTCCCAAAAGTTTACACTGTGGTATCTTTTCTAGTATTCTAAACACACAGGGAATACACACCCACCCACATCCAGATCCACACCCACATTCACACACCCAGACCCAACCTAATGATACCAACTTAGTCATACAATGAAGTGGACATTTGAGTATTTGTTTACAGGAAGAAATGAAACACAGCAAAACAAAAGCCCAACTCAATCATAAAGACAGGCCTGTTTATCTGTTTTCCTTTCAAGAAACTTTCCCAGAATTTTTTTTTGGGGTGGGAGGGGTGGGGGGAGGGGTGGGGAGGTAGAAGAGTGAATCACAGAAAATGATATGTGAACCTAAAAATCCTTCTACAACTGTGTAGTTCGGAACAATCAAATTTATACCAGGGGACGAGAGTAGAACACACTCCCGGAGTGGGGAGKGGGGAGCTGTAGGTCCACCTGTTATTGCATTTTCTACCAGAGGGGGCGCTAGCACCAAGAGGAAACAGGCTGTTAGCTGGCTCTTGTGCCAGGGGTATAAAACTGAATGAACAATTCTTAAGAGTTCTCAGAAAGGTCCAAGTGATAATTAAACAAAAGAAATCCAGCCTCCTGCAGAGGGTTTATTAACCGATGCTGTGTCAGCACCACCATGGACAGAAAAACAATGTAGTCATCTCCACGGCCAGCCTGCTGCTAGCTGTCTCCACTGTACTGCAGCTAACACAGTTTTTTTNGTTGTCTTTATTCATCAGCTGTTCCCTGGCCTGTGAAATGGTAGCCCGTCAGGAGCCCAATAGCTCTGTTCTCTGAAAGCCCGGTCCCTTTCTTTTGATGCATCATCAAAAACCACCATTCGTTCAGTTTCAGCTCCTGGGCCAGGTTCCCCGCCCCTTTAGTCTTCGGGTAGGTTGGGACTCACTCTGTAGGCGGCCAGATGACTATGAGCAAAACTATAGTAGCTATTGCCCCATGGAGGGAACCTGAGCATCAAATCTGGAGACTGGACTCCACTTGTGTTTAAAAAAAAGTTTTTCCCCCCTAAGGAAAGTAAGAAAAAAAAAATGGGATAAAATACACTCAAGATGAAACAAGTTTTCATTTTCTAATTCAACTCCTGCTATAGCCAAACAAGGTCAATGACAGGCTAACCACATCAATAGATCACCCCCCACCCTCTTCCCCACTCCCTACTAACCCACCCACCCTCAACCCCCCACACCCATTTCCCACTTCCTGTAAGCTAGGCATCTTTATGCTGGTAAACATTTGGGGACCAACTGTAAGCCCRAGTCTTAAAGAGGGGCACTGTGGCTTTGAAGCCCTCCCACGTGTCTCAAAGCCAGGCCGAGCACTGGAGGGGCACTCGGCTTTTAAACTTTAACAGCCTTTTCAACTCAAGTCAATCGGGCTTGGCTTCTCCTTCTGTTTTTAAAAGCCAGACAAGAAGAGCAAGTTATGTGTGTGAGTGAGAGAGAATGTATGTATGACACATGCTGTGTTACAAYGCAGCGTGTGTGTCATGGGTGTGATATGTGTATGATATGTTTCAATGGTGTGTTAAATCAATTTAAAAATAGCATAAGCTTCCTTTGCGTGACACACAGCTTACCTCCCCCCAAACTRGGACAAACATTGTCAGGGCCTAGACTTTGGAATGGTGATCCTAGGGCCTGTGGGATGGTTTAGAATGATGTCACTGTTTTGACTTCCTAAAGAAGGGAAACAAAGATTAAATAAATTAAAGAAGAGCTCTCTTCTCTCTTGAGGAACTACCAGAGATAAGCCCTCTCCTCAGGCCTGTAAAAAGCTTCAAGATGGCTGCAGTGTCGGGGCTTCTTGGCACTGTCCACATCAGGACACCTCAGCATATTTTGGTCCTGTTTGGGTTTTATCTAATTATTCACATACTTTTAAGTTATTCATTCAGTTGAGGATCCACCAACTTAACAAATAATGCCAACAGTAACCATAATGTCCCTGGCATTTGTGGGGGAAACCACTGTGGGTTTCCAAAATCTGATTGCCTTTCTAACTGTGTTTTGATTCTGGTGATTCAGACATGARAGGGATCTTAACTCCTGAAAAGACTGTGGGAAAAGCAATCATTTCTGAACCCAGAAGACATCTAGCCTGACGTTGGTGGGAAAGGATTAAGCCTGAACTGACAGGAGCCAGGACAGAGATACTCAAGGGAAGAGAGGCATCAGGGCAGGTGCGCACTCACATGCACTTTCCTTTAAGAATCTTCTCTCAGAGTCTGAGGGAGGAAGGAGAGCTTCCACACCAGTGAGAGCCTGGGACCAATGCACGCCTCTCTTTCAGTGGGAGGAGAGGCCCCACAGCAAGGAGGAAGGCTCACAGTGGAAAGAGAAAGACTGTGGTGCACACCAAGCCTTGGGCTCAATTCCTAGTACTGCAGAAAGCAAATAAAGGAACAGATGCCTCTAATCTCCACATGGGGGTGT
>BDUI01010048.1:9708-20749 GCA_002335545.1 Apodemus speciosus | reverse complement strand
AGTTGATTTTATAACCAGCCACTTTGCTGAAGTTGCTTATCAACTGTAGGAGTTCTCTGCTGGAGTTTTTTGGGTCACTTAGGTATACTATCATGTCATCTGCAAATAGTGATAGTTTGACTTCTTCCTTTCCAATTTGTATCCCTTTGACTTCCTTATGTTTTCTAATTGCTCTTGCTAGAACTTCAAGTACTATATTGAAATGATATGGAGAGAGAGGGCAGCCCTGTCTAGTCCCTGATTTTAGTGGGATTGCTTTAAGATTCTCTCCATTTATTTTGATGTTGCCTACTGGTTTGCTGTATATTGCTTTTACTATGTTTAAGTATGGGCCTTGAATTCTTGTTCTTTCCATGACTTTTAGCAAGAAAGGATGCTGAATTTTGTCAAATGCTTTTTCAGCATCTAATGAGATGACCACGTGGTTATTTTGTTTTAGTTTGCTTATGTAGTAGATTACATCGATGTATTTCCATATGTTGAACCATTCCTGCATTCCTGGGATGAAGCACCCTTGGAGAATCTGGAGGAAATGGACAATTTCCTAGACAGATACCAAATACCAAAATTAAATCAGGATCAATTAGATCAGCTAAACAGTCCCATAACCCCTAGAGATATAGAAGGGGTTATAGAAAGTCTTCCAACCAAAAAAAGTAAGGGACCAGATGGTTTTAGTGCAGAATTCTATCAGACCTACAAAGAAGACCTAACACCAATACTCTTCAAACTATTCCACAAAATAGAAACAGAAGGAACTCTGCCCAACTTGTTCTACGAAGCCACTATTACACTGATACCAAAACCATACAAAGATCCAACAAAGAAAGAGAATTACAGGCCAATTTCCCTTATGAATATTGATGCAAAAAATACTAAATAAAATTCTTGCCAACCGAATCCAAGAGCACATCAAAAAGCTCATTCACCATGATCAAGTGAGCATTACTTTTCTTGTCCTGACAAAGTATCTGACAAAAAGTGTTTGAAAGGACCAAAGTTTATTCTGGTTTTGGGTTATTGAGCATGTACTTTCCATCATGGTGGGGAGGCACAGTGGCAGGAGTGAGAGGCTAGCTGCTCACATTGCTGACAGAAATCAACACAATATATTCAGCTTTCTTCCTTGGTTTCCTTTATTCTATCATGGTAAAGGTCTCACCCACCTTTCTGATCCACCTTCCCACCTTAATTAACCTAATCTAGACAATCTGTTCTATATATGCACAAAGTTCTGTATTGTTTTTGATCCTAGATCTTGTCAGGTTGATAKTTATACTTAGCCTTCTRTGGTGGTTTAAGTAGCAAATATCCCCCATAGTCTCACATATTTGAGAATGTGTTGGCAGTTGGGGGTGCTGTTTAGGACATTATGCAGCTTTGCCGGAAGAAGTATGCCACTAGGCATAGGATGTGAAAGTCTATACCTTTGTTCTACTTCCAATTGCTTGTCATAAATAAAATGTGCTCTCCCAACTCAGGCTGCTATGCCCACCACTTGTTGCCATTCTACCCTGTCATGATGGACTCCTCTCTCAGGAACTGTGGGACAAAATAAACATCTTTTTTTTTTTATATAAATCACCATAAATCTCTGGGCTATATCACAGCAACAGAAAAGAAACTAACACAGAATCCCACATGTGACAGATATCTTTAAAGTCAATATGTGAGGAAGAATGAGAAGGGATGGGGACATGAGAAAAGTTGGGTTTACAACTTACTCTTCAATATTAACCTGAGTGAGGTATAGTCTAGACACAACATATTGTCTATATTAAGTATAGGGCATGATGAGTTCTGCTCATGTGTCTATTTGTATGTAAAATAGTCAAACCATTCAGGATATGAATTAATTCCATCATTTTCCAAAGTTCTTTTATATCCCTTTGTCCTTTTATTTGTCTCAACAAAATTTAAGAACTATTAATCTTCTTTCAGTAATTATAGAGCAGCTCATATTTTCTAGAATTTCATCTACATTTGATGTACTTTTCTATATCTGGACTTTTGAACATTCACACTCAGAACAGAGGAAGGTCTGACAACTTCAAGACTGATGCATGCAAAATTCCCAAAAGTCTAAGTCATCGGTCCCATGTCACCAGTGTCCTTTTACTAAATATTTCATCTCCTCTTTAGTTTCATAAAGTCTTTCTAGTCTTCTGGTGTCTGTAATTGTATGAGTTTTTTTCTGGGTCTTCTATTTAATTTTGTGTCTGTTTTGTACTTGTAGCATGTTTTTTGGTTGTTGTTACTATGATTCTGTAATATAACCAAACAAAAGTACTGTGGTACTTCTACATTTGTTTTGACTGATTTCAAATGTTTCAACTATTCTGGAAATTTTTCGTTTTGCCTATAAATTTTAATATTGATTTTAGTAGTTCAGCAAATAATTTATTTGGAATTTTGGTAATGATTTGATGGTGACTGCATTGAATCTAAAGATCATGTTCAGTAATATAGTCACATTTTTACAATATTATTTTTACCAATTTATGATCATAGATATCCTCTCCATCTTCTTGTAATTTCTTCAGCTTCTTCAGTGTTTTAAAATTTTATTGTAGAGGTTTATTCTTAAAAACATTTTACTTTTTGAAGACATAGTAAATAACATTTTTCATGACATATCCCCAAACAATCTATTGGTGTATATAAAATCATCACCAAATTCTGTGATGATTTTATACCCTGAAACTTTCATAAAAGTGTTATTTGATCTAAGAATTTATAGTAGATTCTTTATTTTATGTATAAGATCATAGTGTTTGCAAACAGAAATACTTAGAATTTTTTTGTTTTTTATTGTTTTAATTTCATTCTGTTATCTTAGTGTTCTTGTTAAATAAACTAGATAAATAAGATTAGTGGGAAAGAACACATCACTTTTATTTCTGAAATGTTTTCAGTTTTATCCTCATTGAGTATGTTAGAGTTTTGTCAAATATTGCTTAATCATGTTGAACCTGCTACTTATGTTCTTAGATTCCTGAAGGATTTTACTATGAAGATGTGACAAACTTTATCACAGCTTTTTTTTTCTGAATCTATTGAGTTGATCAAGACATTTTTGACCCCCAAGTCTATATGTTCTTTTACCTTTATTGATTTGTGTATGTTGCACATCCTTACGTACTTGGAAGGAAAACAACTTGGTCATGATACATGATCTTCTTAATGTATTCCTAGATACAGTTTACTATTGTTTATTAAGAGTATATGTGAGGACCTGTGTTCATGAGGGAAATTGTTCTATAGCCTTTTCAATTTTTGTGCCCTTATCTGTAGCATGAAATATTTACAAGGCAATCTATGATTTGTAGGTAGGCCTGTTCTCATCTCTGCACTCTCTGACCTGGAACTCCAAAATCTCTCCACCTGGCTCACTAAGTTTCCATGGCATGGTGAATTCCTGCCATGCCATCTCTTGCTTCCAAATTCCCATGACTTTTGGGGGTATACTTCTTGCAAATCCATGCTTTGTCTCAGTACCTTTCTCTCTGGATCCCAGTTGACTCACCTGGTGAAGGAAAACACCAYGCAAACTTAGGTTAGAATCAACTAGTAGCACAATTGCTGGGTACAGCAACAACATCCTAATTTGTAAGCCTTTTTAAGGAGGTAAACCCTCTGGTAGGAGAGCCCTATATTTTGGCCTCCATGATCCTCTCCTACCTCAAAGTCATGTCCCTCTCCTCTTGTATTATCCCTAACTCTAACCCGGAAGTCCCGCCTACTTGTCCAGTGATTGGTTCCTTGAAATCTTTATTCATTAGGGGAAGGTTCACAGGAAGTCACCTGAGTGCCCGAGTCACTCCTTATCCCAGGCAGTCCCTCCTGGGGAAGCAGAATTAACTTCAAAATACAAATAACATCAGGGCTATCCACAACACTTACCCAGTTTTTATGTCTGAGTAACACCAGATTTGTAGAATGAATTTAGTAGACAAAAAAGTCTGAAATTGCTCTAAGGAAACAGAGAAAATGTACTTCAAGTTATAGCAATAAGCATCTGTTTTCTGAGAAGGAGTCTAACATATNTTACTTAATTCCCTTCTTCTTCTTTTGGTTTAGGTCTCAAGGGACTCATGGATGATGTTCATTGTCCCTATGGCCACCCACATTGAAGTCTGACTTGCTTCTTGGAATTTTTTCTTACCTCCAAGTTATTTTCATCTACTGTACCTTGCTAAAACCTCAGTCTTTAAAAGCATTTCATATCTGCTAGTTGTTTAGGTAGCAAATTCCTTCACACTCCCAGAGGCATTTCCAATTTTAGGAGGAGATGTTTAATATTTCAAATTAATTTGTAAGTGCAAACATTCAGATGATAGAACATATTAATCTGTGGAATTCATCTGGAAAAAATATGATCCAGCCTGAGGGTAAACTTGTAGTTTGGAATGGGGATGTCTYTTCTCAGTAGCCACCTGGCCTGTGTTCCTGATTTATAATTTTTCTTATCTAATTTTATTTTAAAATGTAGATATAACTTAAAAGTTTCATGTCATCAGCTCTTATATCTGTGTTTTGAAGTAGCAGCTTCAGAAGAGGCTTTACAGATTTTTGAGAGGTGGATTATAGGGAGAATAAATACAGTCAATGGCTTTCTTGGGTGTAGATGAACTTTTCCCTGAATCTTCCCTCTATGTTTTAACACTGGTCATCTCCAGCTTCCAGATGTCCTTTCCCAAGCAGCTGTGTATAATTTTATTCTTACTGAAAAAAGAAGATATTACCTGAATCCTATTGATTATGCATGTTTCAACATACCTGAAGAACCATCAATCACTTTTAAAGGGTAGTTTGGAATTTAAATTTTTTACAGTCATTATTATAGTGCAYGGGTAATCTGACATGAAGCAGTATGCTTGCTCATAGTCTTCACCTTATCTGTAATAATTCCCAACTTTTGCCTTTAATACTTTTGTCTTTAATATTTTTATACTTGATATTATGACCCACAATTTCTAATTGCCTTTGATCAATTTTAAAAKTTCAGGTTCTTCGCTGAGCTTTCATGGTCTTAATCCACTTTGGCTCTGAGAAAGAATGCCAAAAGGTATGCTACCTCAGTGGCTCAAGCCTCCCCTGTTCACAGTCCCCAGCATTAGCAGTTGCAAACATTATTTCCATTGTCATGCAGGGATAGAATGCATTGTGAGATATGTGGCCATTTTACTAGTCTAGCATGTATACTGATTTCTCACATATTCAATAACAAAACTAGGAATTCTTTGTTGCCAAATGTGATAAGACCATAATAATATCACAGTTCAAATTGTTGGGTGAATTATAAAGCATATACCACATAGTTAGGCCCATGTGTCAGTTACTGCTTTTATATTTAGTTCCTCATTTAATCATAAGTGAAATGAGTTATGTTCAATACTTATTTACACAAATAAAATCTAAGCAAGAGATTAATGAGTTAATCTACTTCAGAAGGCCACTAGTTAGCAAAGGGCTAGCTAATATCAAGGAATTTATTTATAGCATTATTGCACCATATAATTTATGTGAAGCTGGGATTGATATCATTTGTAGATGAGAAATATTAATTAACAGTGTTAATATTATCTTCTATTATGTAGATAGAGCATTTCAACTGTAAATGTGTATCATTCCAGAAAGTCATGTGGGTTCTTCCCTAGAAAGATCTAAAGGAAACAAGGAAAAAAAACCCATCAAACTTAGGTAAATTTTTAGACTTTGTAAGCAATACCATTTAAAGAACTCACAGAAAAAAAATAGAATGTGATAATACATCTGTTAAAAATGAGCTAATTTCTTTCAGGAAGCAGAGTTCTCACACGTAATAGGAACTGTCTCAAAGTCTCCAAGTAAGAATCATTGAAAATTCTATAGCTTCAGATGTCTCTCAACCAAAGAATGGATAAAGAAAATGTGGTTCATTTACACAATAGAGTCCTCTACAGCATGTAGGATTGGTAAAGATCTTTTCCCAATCTGTTGGTTGCTATTTTGTCCTATTGACAGTGTCCTTTGCCTTACAGAGACTTTGCAATTTTTAGGAGGTCCCATTTGTCAATTCTTATTCTTAGAGCATTGGTGTTCTATTCAGGAAATTTTCTCCTGAGCCCAACTGACTTCTTAATGGAGACACTAAAAGCCAGAAGGGTTTGGATGATGTGCTGCAGACTCTATGAGACTATTGATGCCGTCCAGTAAAAACTTCCAATCATGTAAATAGATAAAATATGATATTTCATAATAAATTCAATTTTAACAATATCTATTTACAAATTCTGTCCTACAGATCATTGTAGAAGGAAAAATAAAGTCAAGGAAGTTAACTATGTACATGAAAACACAAGGGATAGATAATTGTAGACCAGTAAATAAAGAATGGATATGGAAACGTGCAAGTATGTGCATGCACATGCACACACACACACACACACACACACACACAGAGAGAGAGAGAGAGAGAGAGAGAGAGAGAGAGAGAGAGAGAGAGAGAGAGAAACAGAAAGACAGAGCCAGAGAGACGATAGAGACACAGAGACAGAGAGAGAGAGAGAGGTAACAAGTAAGAGAAATCAATAAACACTACTAGTTGCTATCTCTTAATATCAATGGTTTCAATTACCCAATGAAAAGACACAGAGGAATAGAGAGGATGTGAAAACTGGATCCTTCTGCTACATCCTAGAAATACCCCTTCACATTAAAGATAGATATCAATTCAGGGTAAAGGGATACAAAAAGATATTCCAAGATTGCTATTACTTAGATGTTGGTCTCCAAGGATTGACTCATACAACTTTATCATCTATGACATGAGCATGGATGCTTACCTTGAAAATTTAGTGTGGAAATTACATAAAGTAGCACATATAAAATCCCCCTGATAATATCTACCAACTATTTTCTATTGTCTTCTAATACTTTCTTAGAAGGTAAATTATGAAATTAAATCAGTAATTAGGTGGTTTCTGTCCCAGATGATTATGTTGAGGACTAGGGGAAAGAATTAGGGCAGAGAGTTTTGAAGGCAATTACCAATGCCCAGGAAAAATATCAGCTAATTGGAGATTATGATTGGAGATTATAGCCATACATCTCCCCCTTCTCCCTCTCCTTTTCTCACTACATGTTTGTTTTATGTCTCTGTTGTGTATTTCATGTGTGAGTACAGGTGGACAATATCAAAGCACACACGTGGAGGTCAAAGGCCAACCTTGGGTATTGGTATTCACCTTCCATTTTGAGACAGGATCTCTTGTGTTGATGTCTCRCTGGGTGTGATTAGGTATTGTGTTTCCTTCATATGGGATTTGGGGATTAAATTCAGGTCCTTATGCTTGCATGACAAACAGATACTTTGGTTACTGAGTCATTTCCCATGCATTTTGTTTTATGCTTGCTCCTTCTACATTTCTCTCTTATATTCTTACTCTTCCTCAAATATTTTAATATGTTAAATGGTAGATACACATGCACACACATATTCTTCCTAGAAATGAAAATGATAATATCAATACAGAGGTGAGAATAGTAAAATGGTTACTTTATTTATTAAGAACCACCATGAACCTAGCCTCATTCAGGCTGTGGTCACTTCTATCTCATTGTGCTTTGTGACTGATTCTACAACAACTTGAGTAAATCTACTATGTTTTTCTACTTTCCTTTTTCCATCATATTTTTTTTATTTCTTTTGACTACAAAGATGAGCAATTGAAAGGCAGTATTTTCAGGACAAATTCTGGTCATATTGGAAACTTCTATTTGTGTGTATGTGTGTATAAGCATAGGTGTAGGTATTCAAATCTRTGTGAACATGTATATACACTTGAGGATACATATAGAGGCCAATTGACATCATGTGGCTTCACCAATGGTGCTGCAAGTAATAGTAATATTAAATGATAATAATTATCATTTTATTAATATCAAGTAATAAAATTATTTTATTTTATCATTAAATACTAATAAATATTCATTAATTAACTTTATTATTTAATAAAACAATTATATATTATATAATTATAATATATAATATAGTATAAAATAATCATTATTATTGTATCTTTAGTGAGTTTGAAATTTATGGTTAGACTGTCTGGTCAGGAAGCTTGCGAGAGCTACCTTTCTCTCTTCCTCTCTTCAGCACTGGAGCTATAGACACTTGGCTGTGTCTACTTGTGACCTGTATGCTCTGGAGTCACTCCCAGATCCATATGCTCACATGAGTACTTTACTCACTAAGTCATCTTTCCAGCTCTGATATTTGACAATTCAAACATTAAGTGTATATAAAGTCATTATCATCATTAAACTTTAATGTACTTACAAATAGAGATGTATAGTTGACAAAATTTGAAGAGACTTCTGGGCTTTCAAGGTGGCTTTGCTGGTAAGGCATTCTTATGGTAAAAATAGTGTACTGACTCTCTAAATTCTCCTCTGACCTTCATGTATGTAGTGTGGCGTATGTGTTTGCACATGCATTTGACATGCAATGCATAGTAAGTGTAAAAGGAAATACAAATAATTGAAGTGATTTTTGTTGTTGAGTTAAATGTTTAAGGACATGAAAGTCAAAATGAGAAATTCCATTTAGAAATCATTAGCACAAATCTTGATACTCATGACATCATGAGCTAATGAAAAGATCAGGATGATGTTTCAGCCATTTTACTATTTTATTCCCATCTTATTAATAAGTTCCAAGGCAGAGATCTAGAGAAAACATTTATAATTAATATTACCTCTATTGATTTATGTAACATTATTAAAGAAGATTAATTTCCAATGCTTCCAGACATACAACAGTTATTTCCACAAATACACAAAAAGGTAAACTTTTTAATCCAGGCTGATGGCCAGTTCTTATACTAGAAAAATAACTCTTTCCCCAAGTATATATTGCTGCAGATATTCCCTCTGATCAATTAWATCTCCAGGAATGGATTCCTGATTTTAATATATTCATCTTCATTTGAGATAATTGATGATATGGTGGTCTTAAGAGAGACTTAGTTCTTTTTTGTTCATGTTAATTAACATTTTTAAAAAGGTAAAAATTCATAATTGTGCTGGCATGACTAGATTTACAAAGAAATTTCAGCCCCCCAAAAAAAGAAGATAATGCACTAGAATTTTCTCTTTCAGGTTAAGACTCTGTGACTAGTTAGCTTCTATAGCAAGGGGAGGGGCATGTTCCTTACGTGGGTGGTACTCCCCATTCGAGAAACAGGCCTACAGGCCGTTGATGTGATTCACACAACCCACTTGAGAGTGATGTGCAAGTGCTTCCCTGGCTTCCAGCTGTTAATTGCATACATAATTTCTACAAGTCCCAAGTGTGACCATTCCTAGACCTAATAACAAGAATAGATTAAAGTGATGATATTATCCACGAAGGTAAAGGCGAGCCTGTAAATGGCCTTAAAACCTTGAAGTTGAAACGTCAGAGGCAGTATCCTTTCATAAGGCTTGAAGTAGTGAGGATGCACGCTAAGGATTGTGTTAATGTAGTTTCCCTTATGTCAGTGACACATTGTGCACCTCTTATTTAAATTGTTGAGTTAAAAGGAGAAATAAAATTCTATGAGGATGTTGTGGAAATTCTTTGGGCATTCCTATATCAATGGTTTTGTTGTTGTGAATCGACAATTTCATGAAAATGTACAGCAGATGTGCCTGTATGTATTTATTTTATTATGTCTCTAATAGAATAAAGTCACAAATGTTTAGAAACCATCAATAAAATAAAGTGTTTTAAAGATATTATGTACCAGCAGTCTGAAATATCTGTAATAAATGTGTACTGAATCCCAAAGTCTGTAACATGGTTCTATACTTCTCTTAGGTAAAGGAAACTTACATGCTGTGCATATGAAGGTCAGGGGACAACTTGCAGGGGTCACTTCTCTCCTTGTGCCTTATGGATTCCAGATATAGAACTCAACATCATTTCCAATTAAACTACCTTTAAAACTTGTTCTTAGAAGGGGTAGTTTAATTAGAAATGATGCTTGGCTCTATGAAGCAACATCTTAGCAAAGCAATTTATTGTATTTTTTTCTGTTTGTGTCTATATATAGATTCACAGTTTATACAAAGACAATGACTTTTGCTGAGATTCCCATTTTCATTATAAGGCTCATGTAATTAATCTTAAWACAYTCATATAAATGGAAGATATTTTTCTTATATTGTTAGGGAAATTTGGCAAAAGGAAAATTAATTTAACAGGAGTCCTCAGAAAGAAGAAGTTCCAGGTTTTTAAAGCCCCTTCCCCATCCTGTTCCTATTTCCTCCTTTCTCATCTCTAGTTTTTCCAGATCCATTTCTTTCCCTCAATGACTCACTGTGACCCTTTTTGTCTRTATACATATTTGCATGACTTGTACATTATTCAGTTCACCACATTATTCAAGTTGTGCTCTACAACACTCACTCTTTTCAAAGACAGGAAATTAGTTTTATGTGGTCTGATGTCTTTGTCAAGGATATTTGGTAAAATCATATTAAAAAATTCTATTGTGAAATCAGTTTTGGAGATTATGAATACAATTCTGTCCCTATGCTTCTGGGAACAATCTCACAGCTTCTAGTTAGTTTGCTTCAGACATCAATATATGTGACTTGCAAAAGGTCAACTTTGTCCTTCTGTCCAGTCTCATACCAATAGTTTAACATCTCTAGGACATTTCCACTTCTCAGTCCATCTTTCGCTTAAAACTCCATATAACTAAAATCAAACTTTAATCCACGCCATTCCCTAGAAAAGGAACCAGCATGCATGCCACCCCATTTCCTTTGAATGCTTCACTGTCCCTGTCACCACTTCCTTCAGTGCAGTTAATTTTGCTAATAGTTTCCCTGTGACAACTTAAAAACACTGCCTGTAATTTTTCTGACTCTTATGCTGAGACATTCCTCCTTTCCAATATCCTCCAGCCCTTATCCCATTTTCTTCACTATTCTTGATCTACATTGATCAAAGTTTTTCATGTTCTTCCTTTTACTTACTCATAAGCTCAATGCAAACTGGCTTCTG
>BDUI01010047.1:39850-50920 GCA_002335545.1 Apodemus speciosus | reverse complement strand
GTGATGAACAGCTGTGTGGAAGTGTAAGAAGAATAAACCCTTTCCTCTCCAACTTGCTTCTTGGTCATGATGTTTGTACAGAAATAGAAACCCTGACTAAAACATTCCATAACACATTTAAAAGACAGTGAAACGTGTGAGGATAAGGGGCAAGAGGAGGGCTGGARGAGGGGCAGGGGAACAGCAAGGAGAGGAGCCAAGATGGGAAGGAMGAAAGCCCATTCACAGGAGGCTTGTCTCTGAAGTGTGGTCTTGTCCCTGTGTCTTTGGTTCCATCTTGAACCAGTCTGGATGCGCTGATGCAGAAGCATCACTGTCCTGGAGGACAGCATAAGTCCCATCCTTAAGAGTAATTACAAGATGTAGTCCTCTTTGATTTCAGAGTACCACAGCAGTCAAAGGATTGAGTTGGTCGGGAAGGATGTTAAGCTAATCTGAAATTTTCTGAGGGCTGGTGAGAGAGGTTAATTGATGCAGGATGACATCAGTGCAGCTGTTTCAGTTTTGAGTCTGAAAAAAAAAAAGATGCCTAGAGTGGCCAACAGTGGGCTGAGATGGATGAACCACTAGTTTCCTTTTCAGAGGTCACTCAAACTGCTTGTAGGGACTTGGAAGCACYGATCTTTCTTAACTGCTTTGCTGACAAGAAGAGTGACTCGGGAAGAAAAGCAGTTCTAGTATCTCAAAGGAAAGTCTATCCAAGGGACCACAGTCAACCCTAACAGCCGGCAAAGGTCCAGAACTTAACCCAGCATCGACAGTCATGGTTTCTGCCCTTACTAGAGGAGACAGAAAAGGCAAGAAAACCATCTGAAGAAACRTGGGCAKGCTTTGTCATAGGCATCTGCAAGATGACTGAAGTGTGYCACTGTTGTCCATTACTAGATGTAAGGCCATCAGTTCGGTGGAGAGTYTGAGAYATTTTTCATTGGCCAACGTAAGTTCAGAATCAGCCATTGGGTCTCTCCTCTATCACAGCCTTGGGGGAACATTAAGAGATGAAGTTAAGGAAGGAAAAAATGTTAACACCACGATTAACCTAATTCTTTTTAAGAAGATAAAGTGTAATTGTACAACGGGCTAGAGCACGCAGAGCCCTGTGGAGGATAAGGTACCTGTGAGCTGTTTGCCACATCAGTCTCCTGCAGGATGACTAAGCACCCGGAAGCTTTGTAAGAGAAGTCAGTCAAAGTAAGAGAAAAGAGTCCAACTGAGTCATCTTTATAGGGTTATCTAGCAAAGTTCCCATGAGCATCACTTGAGTATCCTGAATATTTCCCAAACCTGTGAATCTGATGGCAGATTACCTACTCCTTAACTATAAAAGCCCTTCTATTACCCATGTGCAATGCTGATCTCTTGAGCCCCTTCTTTAGTTAAAAGCTTGTTTTAACAAATTGCTTTACTAAATTTGGCCATGATGACTTGGATCAGTGGTCTTTCTCCTCACTTCTGTGGAATTAACAACTCACTTTTTGGGTTATGGTTCTTAAATCTAACAGACATAGTGTCCACATAGAAAACTAGTTACAAAGAGAGAGAGAGAGAGAGAGAGAGAGAGAGAGAGAGAGAGAGAGAGAAAAGAAACAGAAATAAATACTATATCATTTTCCCACAGAATAAGAAGTTTCTAGAAACACTACTTTGTGTGTTGTTCAAGTCAAAAAAAAAAAAAGACCCTGCAACTTCCACACCCCTGGGAGACTATTCTGTATTTACTGCAATATCATTACAGCCTATTTGGACCACAAAGTATTGAGAGTGTCTGCTAAAACAGGAAAAGCTCAGACAGACACCGGGGTTTCAGATTTACTGGCAGCATCCGTTTTTAATTCCCAAACAGTTTAGGGCATACAAACAAATAACAATTTGTAAACTAAACTTTAAGGAATTGATGATGGATTTATGTTCATAATTAGTTACACAGATACAGCTACAGACAATAACAAATTCAGACATTATCGGGTGTACTAATGAGACAGCTAGTGAGAATCAGAACARACAGCGTGAAAAGCTGGGTGTGGTGTGACCTTCTGGCTAGCAAGCACTTAGCACAGCCTGCATCCCAAAACCAAGGAAGCCCCGGAGAGTACGGTCAAAGAAACACTGCCTCAACTCTACAGGGGAATAAGCTGAACTCCTACAACAGGACTGAACCCCAGGTCACTGAGAAAGACACATGCGGTAATCACTTTGTACCCATAAGTATGCAAAGCTAAAATGTGCCAACATAATAAAAGTTACATATATGTAGAGAGAGTTACCAAAACATTTTTAAGTAAACAGGCTAATTCCTATTAACAATTATTTCTGGAAAGAAAGGGAAACAGAGTTGGGAAAGGGAACAGAGTGTATTTCAATTTCACATTGAATTGAAAACCTGAACTAAACACACCAAGCCATGAACAACCATTAATATCCAGTGAGGACCACCAGGGTGCTCCTACCAGCATTCACTGCGGCTGAATTTCATCCTTTATCCAAAAAGGTTCAAAATTCCTCACAAAACGAAAACATCCCAGAACTGAATCTGGGCATCCTACCTAGTTATGCTAGGAGAGGCAGAGAAACACCTTCTTCACCAACCACCCAGTTTCTATTTTGGACCTGTAGCAGAGTTCTGGATACAGACCACTGCCATTGTCAACCAGAATTCTGGTTTCACCTCCCCAAATTAATCTACAACAGGGCCTTCATTATACACCAGAGGAATCGTACACGCCTCATCCCCTGAGGAGGCCAAGAGGATGCTTCACAAAGGAAGGAACCACTGAAGAAATTTTGCACAAATCCAATGTCTCCCAACCTGTTCCTCACTTCAGCTACTGCTGGCGTCCCTTTGTAATTCCTTAAAAAGCCGGCAAAAGTAAACGTCTACAAGCTGGCAACTCGCGGTAAACTTCTCCTTTAAGTGAGATTCTCCTGAACTAGCCCTGTCTTTGCACATCCTTGGAATGTACAGTGTGGTCCTGAAGGGATCACAGCAGTAGGCAGCAGCCCAGAAGGTTCAGTGAGCAGAGCCAGCCCTGTGACCAGAGTTTGACCCCTGGGCACACATGGTAAAAGAAAAAGAAAAAAAACTCAGGAGCTGTCCTCTTATCTCCCGATCTGTGCCATGGCATGTGCACACATAGAAACACACACACACACACACACACACACACACACACAGAGACACACACACAAATTAATTCTAAAATTATTAATTCATTGCCACTTAAGCATATAAGAAAAAAACTAGGGATAAAATAAAGGCAAAATCTCTGACTTCCAAGATGCTATTCCCTTTCTCAATTTGTTATTTTAAAGCCTCCTCATTGTCACCCCAAGAAAACTCAAGCTACACCATGGTTATTATTTCTAAGAATGGCCATTATTATCATGAGCCAAAGAATGGAGAAACTGAGGTAAAGAAACCAAAGCTTAAGCAGTCCCTGCTTCTCTCCCCTCCCTCACCTCCTTTCCTTTTACTGAGACAAAATCTTGCCGTGTAGCACAGGCTGGCCTTAAACTCAATCCTCTTGCATCTGCCTCCTGAGTGGTGGGATGCACACATATCATCATTCTGACAAGCTGCTATGCGTTTTTCTAATGTTCTTGAATAACACGGGTGACCTGGYCACACCTACCCCAGGACATCAGGTGACCCAATCACACCTACCCCAGGACATCAGGTGACCTGGCCAGAAGCTAATGTGGGACAACAGGTGACCAGGCCAGCAGCTCTCCAGGCCAACAGGGTTTAGCAAGAACAAGGAGAGCATATGCTCTCTACCTGCATTTCACTCTGCCGGCCAGACGCACCAAGCAACTGCCGAGTCCCCTGTACTTCAAAAGACAGCAACGAGGAGGCACTGTCCACCTGCTCTATACTCTTATGCTTTAGATCAAAAATAAATAGATAAAGCAGTAATACAGGGCCACTGTGCTTCAACGATCATGGCAAAGAGTTCATCTCAACAAGGCTAATGCATATGAAATCATTATTCYAGTACTCTGGATTACTGGACAAAGTTATAAAACTTCTAAGCAATTTAACTACTAAAGATAAGCCAGTACCACAGATGCCTCGACGTGGCCTTCTGGTTTCTAAGGTACTAGAAGTTCAGGTGATGATATGAGCTTTTTGGTCACAAAAACTGATTGTCGTTTAATATTCCCCTGTTTAATATTACAGAACCTCAGAAAGGACATCAAGGGACCCACAGGTCTTCAGTGGAGAGTGAAGCACACACACTTGAGCCATAGAGGCCCTTGCCAGTGGCAGCGTCTCCATTTGTTACGGCAGTTTTACTGTGCTGATTCAAGAAAATAAACTCAGTATTTTAAATTGTGAAAAAAAAAAAAGATAAGCCAGGGCCCAGAGAGGAGGAGGGTGCTGCCTCCCAAGTCACCGTCAGCTCAGACCAAGTGAAGATCACATCCAAGTGTCGGTCACACACAAGAGCAAATTAGTCCCATGACAGACAAATAGGCTCATACCCAATGAAGCAATCCACGGTGCCAATTTATACAACATGGATGGAAAAAAGTCCCATCTCAGAGTACAGCGCAGCGGAGGCCACCCCTAACATACATCAATCTAAAATGCCCACATGAGCTTGGATTTTCCAACACCAGGTTGCTATTTTAAGGCACTGTATCGCATGCTGTGGAGCTGCTCAGAGGTGGGACCAAGCTGACAGAAGTAAGTCATAGGGGCCGGCCTTTGAAGTCACTTTACTATGACTTCCCCTCTAAAATCCCTCGGCAGCCATGAGCCCAAGCAAACCCTTCTCATATTAAGCTGTTTCTGTCAAGCACTTTGGCACAGTGCTGTGCGGTATGAAAGTGACTAATATAGTATGTGGGAAAAAAGAGGGTGGGCCTACAGGGTGTGCTGTTTAAGCACTGGATGGATAGAGACAAAAGAATTAGGATATTAAGGGCATCCTCAGCTAAATGGTGAGTTTGAAGCCAGCCTGAGCCACACGGGACTCTTTAAAAAAAAAAAAAAAAAATCAGGCGAACAACAACAACAAAAAAAACCAGAGATTAGCAAGAGGAAGCCCCTCCCCACCCCCATGTGGTTGGCTTTTCTAAGTTGCACTGTAGTTAAAACTGTGTGGCAGAGGCAAAGAATCAGTGGCCATCTTAAAAAAGGAAGGTGACTGGCTGCTTCCCAGGAAACAGAAACGTGAAAGGTCGTCGAGCGCAGACTGAAATCTAGACAAGAGGCCATGAGTGCCGGCCTAAGTGTCAGTCATAAAGAAGGAAGAAAGACAAGAGGAAACACTATAAAAAAGAAGCCATTTGGTTACTAACCCCATAATAGAGATAGGAGAATTTAGTTAATAACAACCATCACTTCTGGTGGCTTCCTTCCCATAGGCCCTATGCTTAGTACTTTAGAGTATTTAATTATCCCCTCGCCTTTCGTCTACAGTGGATTCAATCATCAGCCTGTTTCACAGAAGAAAACTGAGGCTCGGAAGTACTCAACTACCTGTGTCTGGAATGCCCTCCAAAACTCTGTAGGCGAAAGGCACAGTCTCAACTTGGCACTATCAAAAGATGGAAACCTTAAGAAGCAAGGCCTCGGGCTGGAGAGATGACTCAGTGGTTAAGAGGTCCTGAGTTCAATTCCCAGCAACCATATGATGGCTCACAACCATCTGTAATGGGATCTGATGCTCTCTTCTGGTGTGTCTGAAGAGAGCTACAGTATACTGATATAAATAAAATACATAAATCTTGATGAAGGAGGAAGAGGAGGAAGAAAAGAAGAAGAAGAAGAAGGAGAAGGAGGAGAAGGAAAAGGAGAAGTAGTAGTAGTAGTAGTAGTAGTAGTAGTAGTAGTAGTAGTAGTAGTACTACTACTACTAGTGTAGTGTAGTAGTTAGTAGTTAGTAGTAATGATAGTAAGGCCTAGAGGAAGGTCTTCAAGTCATCAAGAGCATGCCCCTGTGGAGGGCAGCAGGATTCCATTCTTTCTCTCACTCTTTTTGTGCCTCCCATAGCAATGTCTTGTCTTGCCTCTATGAATTGTACGTTGACCTACCCAGAAACTTGTCACAGTAAGGAAAAGCTGACCACACTCACCAAGGTTCATGAGACCAGTGATCAGCGGACTTGGAATAGAAACCCTAGTATACAGAGATAGTCTTACAGTCCACGCTCTTCATCACTGGGGCATGTAGCCTTAAGGTTATCAGTTGGAGGCTACGACAGTAGACACTGACGCTGTCTTCCACAGGAAGAGCATGGCAGCAGACCTACAGCACACGGGAGGGCTGCAAATAGAGTTTCTGAGAAGAATATCAAGGTGTCTTTCTCCTCAGAGTGAAGCATCTGGCCAGGGTGAAGTTATGTGCTTCTCAGCAGAAGGGCAAGTTCCCGAGAAATCTACTGGAACCATGATGTAATCCCTGGCCTTATCTCGGGCAGAGGCACACTTCCTCGGGGACCAAGGGGCAGAGAAAAGCATGCCCTCTGAGTCACATCTGTGGGAGCCAACCAAGTCAGTGACCTTCCAGAATGCTTCCAGACCTCTGCAATTAAATAGGGACCTTGATCTAAGCGTTGGCTGTCAATGTATGAACATTCCCTTCTCCAGACATGCATGACACATGACTAGCTGTAGAGGGAGAACAGATCAGATAACACATTCTAACTCAGATATTCAAAGTCTGGGAAGGACTACTGCCAATTCAAATTCTACAGAGTCGCTGATCTGGAGCTCAGTGGAGTAGCAAGCAGTGCCATAAGTGACTCAAAAAAATTTCCAAGGCAAGGAGTAAAGACATACATTAGCAGGACACTGACTAAGCAGGTCAAAACCTTAATGGACAGGGGCAATTCAGAGAAACCAAGAAGAAACTAGGAAATAAAAGACAAAAMCATTCAGCCATCAATCTACGGCTGTAATTAGAACTGGCCAAACCTCCATCAACATCCCTGCCCCATCCTGAATCCTGACTCCTCAGTCACCCCCATCGCCTTCACTGTCGACCTGTGCGACATTGGTGTGCTCCCTCCAATGTGACCACACTGGATATGACATTACTATAAAGCTCTACAGACAGATGCCTCAAAGTTTACAGTGTCCATAAGGGGTAGGAATACATCAAAATGCACATCTCACATACTGGGAAGCAATTTCCATCTACTAGATCAAGCATCAGTTGCAGAACAATTTCATGATTGCAGTGTGAATTTCATGTGCCTCCTTTAGGTTTCTCAGGGGCAAACTTCTAATATTAGGCTGTGTGCACTGGTAGAGAAAGTTGTGCCTGTAGGTGTGCTGTGTACCTGTCTAGATGGTGATCAGGATCCAAAGGAGGAAAGATTACAGAGTTGTTCAAAACATACGTGTTATGTGTGTCCAGTGGGCGAGGGGGGTTGGGGGGAAGGTTCCAACGTGAATTCAGTTGTGCCATTCTCACCCACCTGTGTGTGTGGGGCGGGGGGAGTTTCTAACATGAGTTCAGTTGGGCCATTCCTACCCACCTGTGTGTGTGTGTGTGTGTATGTGTGTGTGTGTGTGTGTGTGTGTGTGTGTGTGTGTGTGTGTGTGTNTGTGTGTGTGTGTGTGTGTGTGTGTGTGTGTGTGTGTGTGTGTGTGTTTTATGGGTGGGGAGGTTCCAACATGAATTCAGTTGTGACATTCTCACCCATTGGTCTTGTGGTGGTATGTGGGTCACTTAGGTTGAAATCCTGGCCTGACCAGTAGTTACAAGATTCATGATGCAATTTGTAAAACGAAAAGGCAACATCAAAGAGATGGTAAAGAATTACKAACTCATACCTAGGCAGAGCTTGCTCAACACAGTCCCTGGCATATGGCAAGGGACAGGCACATAGCAGATTCCATCTACAGCTCCAATCTGGGATTGCGCTGTCCAGCTGTTGCCAAATCCAAGCTTATCAGTCTTTGCCTGCCATTCACGTCTTCAAGGATACTTTAATCTCTGTGCAAAAACATGGCACTTGGCTACCCAGTTAAAGACCCATGAGAAGTCTGATCAAAATCACTGTCGCTGTCATCTGCACGGGGAAAGGTTCTGGGCTGAAAACACTGACCAAACCCTGGTGGTGGTTCAGCGGTCAGCTGGCATGCTGATCATTTAAAAGTAATTTGCTGAGGCCACTGCTCCAAAATCCCTGGGTAGAAATAAAGAAGAAAAACCAGTGTAGCAGGTCCCAGTTAACTGGTTCCCAGAAGGGGTTCAAGAACACTCGTGTGATCTCTCATCTAGGAAGTAAATACTTGTGTATCCAGCAGTCACTCAACTTATGAGAAGGAATCCAGGAGGAAGGGAGGGAAAACAGGTCTGACCCAACGTGGAAAAACCTGTTCTGGAGAACAGGCAGAAGTGTGGGACTGCAGACTGAGGAGTCTCCCTGGTGCTGACAGAAGCTCCTGAGAAGCACCTGACTCACCCTATCCACAGCTACCACAGCACCTTGAACTTCTTAATGTCTGATCCACCTCAACATCTCAAGGAGGCATTTCAAGGAGTGGAGAAAGTGGGTTGTCCTGTTCCGCATGGGACGTCAGTCAGATGTATATAAACAGTTGGACACAGTGAACACACCTATCATCTCAGCATCAGGACAACAGCTAGGCACTCAGTGGGCACGCTTAGAACCCCAGGAGTCCAAGCAGGGGCCAAGCACACAATGAGCATCTAGAGGGTACACCTAGAATCTCAGAATTCACAAAGCAAAGCAGGAAGATTGGCAGTTCAAGGACAGTCAGGGCCCTAAAGTGAGATTCTGCCTTGGGCATAATATATACATTTTAAAAGTTTTTATATTTACACACACACAGGCATATATATGGTGTATATCTATGCACTTAGAGTTCTTTTTTTTCCTCCTACTTTATTATTCTGCAAGTACTTTAAAGACACATATATTTACATATTTTCAAATCTGGAAACACAATGTATTATGCATGTCAGGGATTCACAGACAAAAAAAAGTCCCATCTCAATGTTCCTATTTCTTCTTCCCTTACCAGCCCTATGGGGTTTCTACCATTATTTTTATTTTATTCCAAATAAATTAAGCTACTTTCACACTGTAACACACAAATGTCTCTACTAACAGAGCCAGACCTTAGAAAGCAATACGCTGTCTTGATTCCAAAGTCCAGGGATTTCTCCCCACAGGCACTGGGCAGAAGCGCCTCCCTCAGAAGTTTTTCCAACTGATGCAAGCAAGAAGCTCAGCTACCTGGGACTTCCTCCCTCGAAGGCACATTAAAGACGTATCAGTAAAGAACGATCTCACTGCGGAGCTGGCCAGCAACTACATCTCGGCTCACAAACCACCTATAAAGTGATCTGATGCCCTCTTCTGACACAGATGTCTCAGGTGTGAGGCACAGCACTCACATACATTAAATAAATGAACAAATAAATAAACAAATAAATAAATGTTTTTTTAAAAAGGAAAGAAGAGAATGACATCACACCAAGATATCTGTCACGAGCTACCACCACATGTTCCTCAGATCCAGGCTACTTCCTAGAGAATCACAAACTACTATTTATACTTTGAACCCTAAAAACCCACCCCGACCCCCACATCCCTCCAGCGCCCCTCTCCCCACGATAAAGGTCTAGCTTTCCTAGCTTCCAGCATCTAACTCCCTTTGAAGCTCACATTTTAGATGCTTCCCATGTTTATGCGTTTTTAAAAAGTTTATGCACCCTTTCTCCACTGTCTGTCTGTCTACTGTCACTTAGGAAACACACAGAGGACAGAGGGTTTCCCCTGTACCCCCTCTGCAAGTCCACCTTTCAAATGACTCCTTGAATCCAGTGTACTTATAGCTTGGCGTTTTTCTAATCAAGTGGTGTAGAAACAAACTTAGCTCATTCATCCTGAGCAGGCGTGTTCTAGAATCTAATAGAACAACTCATAATGTTGAAACCTAATTTAAAATTTTTTTTGCAAATATTTAGGTTGCTTTTTCTCCTATCTCAGAGGTAATGAGAGAAAAGTTTTTGAAATGAAACGTCAGCCTGCCGGAAGCCAGAGGATGGATGCAGGCAATGATTACCACCAGTACTCAGAACGTCTCGGACAAGCAACAGAACCGTGGCCAACCAGAAACTCGCACCCTGTTCTGCTAAGAAGTAGACATTAACTCCAATCAAGATCAAAGCGCCACTCACTGGAACTAAAACAGAACATGCTGAGCCTTCATCGAATGCAGGTGGCCACATGCCCTGGTGCTCTTTGTCTTACCGAAGATACCACAGTGAGAGAATCGCAATGTCTCCTACAAAGGGACACCACGTCTCTCAAGCTCTGTGAATACCGTTAAGGGCAGCAGCGGATCAGCGTGTTTGCGGAAGTTCACTGTGATACCACAACAAATGCAACATCGCATGGGTCAGGAGTCGCTGGGGCCAGCCACACCGCCTTTCAAGCCATTCTAACTCCCCTTCMCAGGCTGCGAATGGCTCAATGGGTGAAGCACCTGGCTAAGCGAGCATTCAGACCAAATGCAGATTTCCAGCGTGGAGGTGGGTGTGTGGCCACTCACCTGTCATCTCAGCACACAGGGGGCGACAGGCAGAGGCCGCCTAGAGCAAGCTGACACGCTGGACTAGCCTCATGACTGAGCTCTGGGATCAGCTGAGAGATCCAGCCTCAATGAGCCACAGTGGGGCATGATTAAGAAACGCTCCCAAAGTCACCCTGGGCCTCCACACACACACACACACACACACACACACACACACACACTCTTATACACACATGTAACATGCATGTACACGATACATCCTAAGAAACAATTTCACAGTACAGCAGAGATGTGTCAAAAGGCAGCAGGCCCCTGCTTCTAGTCAGGAGGTTTCAGCCRTTAGTGAGACGGGTGGGCCTGGGCGGGTGGGCCTGGGCCGGCACCTTGGTGGGGAGACAGGTAAGTATGAGGAGCTGGCCCTAAAC
This sequence comes from Apodemus speciosus, assembly GCA_002335545.1. Lineage (NCBI taxonomy): Eukaryota > Metazoa > Chordata > Mammalia > Rodentia > Muridae > Apodemus > Apodemus speciosus. Next base: position 39,973 of record BDUI01010047.1, on the reverse strand, counting down.
TGTCCTGAGCAAAGGTGCCGCCACCTGGCTGTACTCAAAGAGTCTGAGAACTCTGTGGGTCCTTACAAGCTTTTCAGAACAGCCAGAGTGTCAAAACGGTTTTTAATCAAAAGAACGGGGTGT
>BDUI01010043.1:17045-28078 GCA_002335545.1 Apodemus speciosus | reverse complement strand
GAGGAAGTTTCCAAGAGCCCGCAGTCCAAGGCCAACACGACTTGGAATAAATGATCAAGTTATGAATTAAACACAACAGAAATGTAATTACCACGGGAACCAGCTGAGAATAAAATAGATTATCTCTGTAACAGTCATTAAGCTGTTATCACATGGGCACCTCTAATGTGTTGCTGATTAAAATCAATCCTAGCACAAATGATCATCTCATGGGGTTGTTCTCCGCTCATCTTGGGCCCTCACAGAGCATGCATGGAGAGCTCCTGGGGCCTGACGTCCTCTGACTGATTCATGCCTGACCTGTGCCGATGATGGGCTTCCAGCTTCCACCCACAGAGGGCCACCTAGTGGTCCCAGGATGACGAGGTCCTAGGATTGAGCTGGCCCTGGTTGCATGGCCTCAGATCTGTGTGTGAGACTGTTGGGGTGGCCAGCCTCTGCTTGCCAACAGTTCCTCTGCATTCCTGACCATGGGTGGCATTAGCTGACGGCTCCTGGTCCCATACAGCATCCAGCAGACACTCATTGAGCACCAGCTGTATGCCAGGCACTGTTGTAGGTATTAATAAAAGATTCCAGTCACCTAGCTTTGGTCACAGTAAGTCAGTGAGGGTGGGACCTGGGGAAGCTGGAAGTACTTGTGCAAAGGCCCTGAGGCAGGGGCCAAGAATGTATATACGCATACTGGTATGTGCATATGGATAAGTGAATATTTAGGTGTTTGTAAGCACATACCTCTGTATCTGTGTGTATGGACTCATATGTGTGTATGGACTCATATGTGTACATAGACCTGTATACATATGTACACGTACCTCTGTGTGTGTGTGTGTGTGTGTGTGTGTGTGTGTGTGGCCAGAGCAGAGTGATTCTGGAGGGGCTGGGTCTAGGTATGACTAGAAGAACAGGGTAGATGTTCATACCAGGCTTGGTGGTTGCCTCAACAAGGGCCAAGTGTGACCAGATTTCTTACATGGCTCCCCTCTGGCTGTGGCATGGCCTGGCTGGCAGAGTGCTGTACCCACCCACCCCCACCCCATCCACTCCCTGTCATAGCCATGGAGGTGGGAACAGAACACTAGTCAGCTGGACTTATTTTCACAGCCYGTAGACTTGCCTGGCCATCGGACGGCCTCCATTTCCCAGGAGTTCCCCACTCTGAGCAACTCCCTTCTTCTCCATCCTTGGAGCGCCTGCAATGTCCGCCTCTTCCCTAACCCTCCATCTGTCTCAGGTTCCTCTTGCCAGATGGCTTCACAGGCTGATGTGTGGCAGGCTTATCCACAGCAGCACTAGCTGAGACCGCAGAGCTGGTGGCTGCGTGATATTCTCTTAGTGCATTCTAAAGCCTTTACTCTCTGTGGGTTCCTGGGAGTTCAGCTATCATTTCAAACTCTGTTTGTTGTGGCATATAGGCCCACCACTGGGCATCTATATGTAAAACATCCCACCTTCCAGGTCTGCATGAGGTCATTGCTTCAGCCGTCACTGGGGTCCTTTGGTGCCTCCCTCTTCAGTTTGGAGCCAGGAGTCTCTTCACGACTGTAAGGACACACCAAAGGTTCAGAAGCTCACAGTCTGCAGGTTCAGGTTCTGGCGAAGGTACCGTCATGGGCAGCAGGTGGGAATGAGGGCACACRGGTTAGAGCGAGTGCCTGCATGGGTTATCCTCCAGGAAGCAGAGCYGTGGGCAGCATGAAGCTTTCTTCCCTCACAGACACCCTCTCACACAAACCATAAGGGTTGCAGGAGCAGAGTCTCATGCTCCTGGTAAGCATCTTCCAGCGGTCACAGCGGCCTTTTGAGGGCCCYGCCGATCACACACGTCATCAACTGTTGCAGGAGGGGTCTGATCCACCCTAAACACACGTGGACATGGCAGGGCCATAGGCAAGSTCTTGGGTTGTGGAGTGCTAAGGCTCTGCACTCCCCTCTCCCTCTTAGCACCAACTATAGCCTTTGCCACACCTGGCACAGAGGCCTCTGGGAGTCAGTGCTTCTCCAAGGACCTGGGCACTGTGGCATAGTTCTTTTTTTGAAGGACACAGGTTTCTGGATCATGAGTCAGCTGCTGCATATGAGCAGCTCCCCAGGGAGGCAATGTACAAGCTTTCAGCTCTGTGGTGCAGTCTCGAGGCGAGCACAGGCCCAGCCATCTCATAAGTTCCATGCCAGGCCTCTGCCAGCTCAGAAGTGGGAAGACAATACCTAAGAGATACCATTGGYCTCCACTGGGTTGGCATGGGACACAGAGGGTTTTGTGCCCTGGGAGTTGGGACCAATTCGATGAAGACATGATATGCTGGGACATGAGTGTAGTGGTTATTCCTGGTTGTCAACTTGACTATATCTGGAATGATCTACAATCCAGAATTGGAAGGCACACCTATGATCCTAATCTGGAGGCTGGGAGATACAAGTTTCTGATCTGGATCTTGGCATGGAGATCTTGAAGCATAATGACTCTATGAATTCCAGAAGATAAAGACAAGGGGATCTCCAAGAGTTCAAGATCATCTGGGATTAAAGGCGCCATGGCACACATCTTTAATCTGGGCCACACCCTCTGTTGGAGACCTACATGAAGACATTGGAAGAAGGAAGACTCACTCTTCCTTGCCAGCTTGGGGCTGAGCAACTTCTAGATCCTTGGATTTCCATCCACAGCTGCTGCTTACCATTGTTGGGGAGTTGGACTACAGACTGTAAGTCATCAACAAAATTCCCTAACTATATAGAGACTACCCATACGTTCTGTGACTCTAGAGAACCCTGACTGATATAATTAGATTGGCATTTGACACAGGTCAGGGAGTGTTTTGTTCAGAACAGCCTAATGGGAAGAGACCAGCACATGGTAGGCCTGTCATAGCGTGCACAGGCAGGGATGTCAAGGCTGTCTTAATCTTCTGGAATTCATAACCACTATRCTTCAAGATCTCCATGCCAAGATCCAGATCAGAAACTTGTATCTCCCAGCCTCCAGATTAGGATCATAGGCAAGTCTTCCAATTCTGGATTGTAGATCATTCCAGATATAGTCAAGTTGACAACCAGGAATAACCACTACACTCATATCCCAGCATATCATGTCTTCATCGAATTGGTCCCAACTCCCAGGGTACAAAAGGTAGGCCTGTCATAGTGTGCACAGGCAGGTAGTCAAGGTCATAGCATGCACAGGCAGGGATGTGACCTCTGGGTGTTCAGCTCCCAGGTGTGCAACCCCTGGCATGCACCTCTCCAGGTATACAGCCCCTGTGGAGGCGTGGAGCCCCTTCCTTTCCATCTGAGGAGCAATGAACCAAAGAGAGAGTCATTTGATCAGATGTCTGCTAACCAGGAAAGAGGAGCTATCTCCTAAGGCCTAAAGCAATTCTGCAGTTTCTTGACTGTTTTTAATTGGATATAAGAATATGGCTGTGCCACTTGGCAGGACTGTGATCCCATAGCCTCTCTGCTGCAGTGCATGTGAGCGCCAGAGAAAAAGTCAACTGGACACCACCACTTTGACAGCCCAGTTATGGTCTCCTGGAAAGATCTCAGGCCAGAAATGAGCTTTCAACCTTGCCAACTCAAGAGAGTCAGGATCCAGGAAGCTGCTGACCCTACAGGACAGCCTTTCTGACACCCACTTGGCCTAGCTCAGGTGTATAGTTGGAGCATGGTGGATGTTTCTCTTCTGTGCTTTGTCTTTTTGCTTTGGCAAGCCAAAAATGTCACCATCCCCAATGGCTCTCGGATTGTGGGGCACCTTGAGGATACCCGGAGATCCTGAAACCAGTTTGTCTTCATACTGCCTCTCAGGTCAGGGCCATGAGGTTCCTGTCCTGGTATGTTCATTTCTTCCCCTTGTGAGGTGGGGTGGGGTGGGGGAAGGCACATGGTCACCTTCAGTGGTCACATGAGTCCTTGTACCCCACAGATGCTCCTGCACACTAGCCCTGTGTGCTTTGTGTAGTGTGAGTCACTGAAAGTCAAGTCCCTGAGATCCTTGCACCTTAATGRGCTAGATCCTGGTACTTGGGGACACCTGGGATGGTACTGGAGGCGGGGTGGGGGATGGGGCTCTGTCCCTGCATTGGTGATTCTTGACCCCTCTCTCAGTTGTCACCTGAGTGGCCTCAGAAGGAACCTTTTCTGGGTTGATGCCATTCTGTGCCTGGATGACCACACTAAGGGTGACCAGACATAACAGATAATTATATAACCAGTGTGGTGGTTTGAATATGCTTGTGTAAGTGTTGAGAACTGGGCGGTAGGGGGAGCAAGGGCCTGAGATGAGCCTGGGGCAGGGTAATCTGGCTTAGCTCAGGGTGACTGCCAGGAGTGGACAGAGGCCTTCTGCAGGAAACTTAGGCACAGCTCTGTATGATGAAGGCCTTCCCCACGGCGGTCCTTGATAAGAGAGACAGTCCTGGCTTGTCCAAGCTGTTTATTCACGGTGACAAAGGATGCATAAGACTTACTCAGGGTGAACCAGAGACTGAACACCTTTTGCAGGAAGGAATGCTCAGGAAGGGAATCTTACTGGTTAAACCCTCGGGGCCTATATAGATACCTCATTAGCATGGAGAACTCTGTGTTCTCATGGTTCTCTGAGTGAGGTGTTGTGGTCACATGCTCCAGGACAGGAATTTGAGTTTGGGGTTCTGAATTAAGAGTTTGGGGTTCTGAGCTTTTGCTACTACCTTACCAGTTCTGTCAGGTGGCACAGGGACATGGATTCTTCTGCAGAAAATGAAATCAAGGCACAGAAAAGCTAAGCAGGCTGTTTGGGGTCACTCAGTCAGTGGATGGGGCTTCTCTGAGCCCAGAGGATAGGCTTTGATCAGAGGCCCAAGTGTTTCACTGCTCAGCTGATAGAAGCCAGCAGGCTCCAAAGTCAGGTGGGTCCACCTGGGTGTCTGCCACAGAAAGAGCACTCACAATCCCACTGGAGTGCTGATGTCTAACTGGGCTGAGTTAGAGTGCCAGCTTGGGGAGTGGGGTGGTGTCCCCTTCCTTCTTTCTTTGTGTGTTTGTGTGTCTGAGTGTCTGTTGCTCTCTGTGACAGGGTGTTGCCTTGTGTGATGGTTAGTATATGCTTGGCCCAGGGAGTGGCACTATTAGAAGGTGTGATCTTGTTGGAGTAGGTGTGTCATTATGGGAGTGGGCTTTAAGACCCTCATCCTAGCTGCCTGGAGGCCAGTCTTCTGCTAGCAGCCTTTAGATGAAGATGTAGAACTCTCAGTTCCTCCTGCACCATGCCTGTCTGGATGCTGCCATGTTCCCGCCTTGACAATGGATTGAACCCCTGAACCTTTAAGCCAGCCCCGATTAAATGTCCTTCTAAGACTTGCCTTGGTCATGTTGTCTCTTCACAGTCGTAAAACTCTAACAAGACACCTTGTGTTTTCCTGAAGGGCCCATCACTTCTCCAGACAGGAACCCTGAGACAGCCTGAGCTCGGGCCCCTAGGTGCTATGACCTCCATGTCTACTTGTGATAAGAGGTAGGATGGTCCTGGTCATGGTGGAGTGGCCTTTCAAAATGATGCTCATGGGCTAGGGGGACAGCTCAGTAGAGGAGGTGCTTGCAGTGAAGATATGAGGACATGAGGTTGATCCCTAGCACTGGTGTGAAAAGCCAGACATGACAGCACATACTCGTAGTCCTTGTGCTAGGGAAAGGGGCAAGGTAGATCACTTGGGCAGCCAGCCTAGTCTATGTGGTTAGTTTTTGGCCAGTGAGAGACCTTGTCTCCAAAAGCAAGATGGGTGGGGCTTGAATGACCAAGGAGGTTGTCCTCTGACCTCGATATGCATGAATTTACACATGCACCTCCTATCTAGCTCTCCCCTCAACACACAGGCTTGTAAGACCCCAAACATAGCATATTGGCATTTTCTCAACAGAGGTGAGGGACTTAGCTATGAGGTGGGACAGAGAGAGGCCCTGCATCCTTCATTCCTCGGGAGTTGGGTTGCCACCAGAGGAGGCTATCTCTGTGTGCCTGCATGCCTGCGTGTGTGTGTGTGTGTGTGTGTGTGTGTGTGTGTGTACAAGTCTCTCAACTCTATACTTACACCTTCATGCTGCATACGCTTGCATCTGCACAGTATACATATGGTCACATACACAGCTCATACCTTACCGACAGCATTGTCTGGCTACCCTGCCTGCAACCCCAAAGTTTGCAGATGGGGTCTGAGTCATTGAGAAAGTGGGGATGGTCCAGAGCTCTGGTTAAAGCCTGTCTACTTGGGGCCAGAGGGTAGGAGCCTGCATCATTATTGCCTTGCTTCTGGTCACAAAGGCAGTGGAGATGCCCTTCCCCAGGAGTGTCATGGCCTCAGCCAATGCCTGGGACACCCTATTGCTATGGAAGCCAAATGAGACAGAGCTGCCAAATCATAGACTTTTAGACATACAACATCACACAAGGATCATTGGTTTAAATATTAAAATATATTATGTACACATTCTAACCAAAAACATAGAAACACATTGTCCACGCAAGCTGCGTGGCACCTCAGATGGGATCACATCCTCAATGCAGTTGGCTTGGACATGAGTCACATAATCAAGTACAAAACCGATTCCATAAACGCCGATCAGTGCAAAATATCCGTCCGGACATAATGATTCAAGTCGTTCCCGCCCCACACGGAGGCCACCAGGCTTCCAGGACAGGCAGTAAGCAGATTCAAGCAAAATACCAAATATCTGGCTCCACAGGACCATGCCCAGGGCACAGAAGCCCTGCATAGGGCTTCCCAGTAGACACAGGAAGTCAGGACCAGGTGATGGTCTATGAAATGTAGTGACTCCAGGGCTTGGGGAATGTGTCTGGTTCATACGTGACCCATATGACACACATGACCTCCTCCTTAAAGTCTCTGAGGCTTCTCAGTCACAGTGTGGGGCGATGTGAGCCCCCCAGAACACAGTGTGAGTTTTTGCAGGCCCTCAGTGTTACCCACCCTGTGAGGGTGGGTCAGGGTTTCCAGGAAGAGTCCTCAGGAAATGCGGAGGGGCCAGCGGCATCAGACGTTGCTCTGGAGCTGCTCTGTGGGACTGTCGGAGGCCGAGGACTGGCTGGGCAGGGAGGCCTCCAGGCCATCTGAGGACACTGGAGAGGACTTGTAGAGAAAATAGGCGGCGACAAAGAAGAGGAAGCCCAACACCTGGGGAGACAGGAGGAGACGCTGGCCCTCTCCAGCCTGGGGACTGCCCAGCCATAGGCTGTTGGTGTAATACTCTGCCCTACTCTTTCTGGAACAAAGACACGCCCTTTCTGCATGACTAGCCCCGAGTGAGGCACCAGTACTTCAATTAAAGAATGAGAACCACCCTGACACGGGCCAGACAGGATCCCCTAAAAGATGTGTACCACCCTTGTCCTTAGAAACTGCAAACAACAGACTCTGTAGGGGCTCAGGAAAGGCCTTGAAATGAAGTCTCCTGGATTCAAGGTGGCCCTAACCCCATGGCTAAGCCTTTACATAAGACAAGGTAGGAGCATGGTGGGAAGGCGGGGCAGAGGTGGAAGCAGACGCCAGGGGGCCATCTCACCTTGAAAGACAGCCCTGCAATTAGCATGTACCGGCTCATGGCTTCGTTCTCGTACAGGAAGCAGGAGCCCTGATGACCACACTGGTCTTGCCACAGCAGGCAGGCCTTGTCAATCACCCAGCCAAAGGCAATGGGCCCCGGAATACTGCCTGCCAAAGGAGAGGGTTCACTTAATACCCTAATGGGTGAAGAGAGGGTAGGTTACAGGGGAAGCCCCTCGCAAGGCTACTTCGTCCATTTGTGTTCTCGGGGGCAGAAGGGAGACTTAACCCCTTTTCTGCAGAACTGGCATTGGGCAAGAGTGCCATGGTTTCTCCTGAGGGCCTTTTCCGGTGAAGCAAAGAAACCTAGTGGGTATGTAGAGGGGCAATGTGTCCCTCTAGTGGGCAGTTAGGGAAAAGGCCCTTTCCAGTGCGGCCCATGGCCTCATGCTTGGTTCCTTATGAATGAAAACACCTCACAACTGTACACGGTTTCCTCACCCCCACGCAGTACCTAGTGTCCTTACGACGATCCACTGGATCCCCAGGGCAAAGGACCTTTGCCGATCACAGACACACCTGAAATAAAAATTGCGATGTCTGAGCCCAATGGAAGCTCAGCTGTGCACCTCACATCCCATACACCAGCAAGAGTCCTGGACAAGTTCAAGGCCACATCACCACCTCCCTAGGTGCCAAGCACCTCGTTGGGGGACCAGAGACAGTCTACTCCGATGCCACTAGAACGAGGCCCGTTTCCTGGGCCTGCAGCTACCCGAGGGCCCAGCAGCATCTGTAGAGCGCCACCTGCTGGTACTGCAAGAGAAAATGCCGTGAGAGAGAGCTTACCGTAGAGTAGCAGTTAGCGCGGGAATGCTGCTGAGGAATGTAAAGATAATTACAACGAACACGAGAACCAGAAGGAGGGGCTTGCTCTGACAGGTGGAAGCGCACTTCCCTGCGGTAGCATTGCCCCAGCCAGAGGAAGCCTTCTCAAGGATACAGCTACAGCCTCGGTATACCTGGGGAGCCCAACAACAATGCTGATCACACAAAGGCAGACGCTTCCGGTCCCAGCCAGAGAGGGAGGGAAATGGGCGTGGCCACACTCACCTTCTGGCTACCCAGGCCTGTCGCGGCACTGGTAGGGCAGCCTGCGTAGCAGGGAGAGTAGTACATGATGCCGTCCGAGCCACACAGGGGGCTGTAATGCTTTGGCTGGCAACAGTAGATGGCGTTGCAAGCCGCCTTCAGGTCCAGCTGTCCTTTAGGCAGGAGGCTACAGAAACGGAGCATTGGATGGTATGTTAGCAGGTGTTAAGGCTTCCTGGTATACATCCCTGCCCGTATTTTACCATGACCTGCACCCCCCCACAGTAGTGCCAACCCTCCTCAGGAACCCAGGGCCCCCACGTGTGGGGCCTCTACCAAGCTCACCTCCCAACGTAGCCGGTTGTCACACCTGCCATGTGCACGTTGGGGCAGTGCATGAGGAAGACAAAGAAGGCCAGTAGGCTGGTCAAGGTGCAGAACAGACAGAACCTGATGATCCCAGAGCCACGGAGCTTGAGCTTGTTTACCAGGAAGCCACCTAGGAGTGTGCCGCCACCGCCTGCGGGCACCACCAGGTATCCTGAGGAAGGAACTCAGTGAGGGCCAAAGAAAACCCCAATCCTGTCGTTTCTGCAGCTTTAGTGTGGACACTGAGGAGTAGAGARAATAGTCCCTGCCCRGGGGTGCTCCCGGCCGTGCAGTGCGCCTGGAAGCTCAGAGCCCAATGAAAATGGCATGTGGCGGGTTTACAAGGGGCGAGGGTGTCAGCACAGGATAGTGCAAAGAATGGGAGGGAGCCATCAGGTGTGGGCATCTAGGCTAGGTAAGGATGTGTCTGGGGAGGGTGGAGTCACCAATATGGTACCCTCTCACTRCCCAGACAATGAGACCYGCAAGGCGGGCTGCATCTGATGGCTTCTATCCACACTGGTCAGTGCCCTAGGCTGAGCTCAGCACTCACCAGGGCACAGGGCACCTCCAGCCAAAGGTGTGATCAGCAAGGCTGTGCCCTGCCCTCAGCTTAGGGAGGCCATGAGCTGTAGAGCTCTACATGGTCTCTACAAGGCCAGCCCGCCACAGAGTTCTGTCAGGCAGGTACAGGGACTCAAACTTAGATCCCTAAGACTCTGGGGCACCAACTGCATGGCCCATGGGGACAGCCTGGCCCAAATCCTCTCTGCAATGAGTGTCAGGTTAAATGGCTTGCATGCAAGAGTTGGCCTTCCCTGCCCTCTTGGAGTTTGAAGGTTGGGGTTAGTACCCACCGGAGCTCGAGCTATCCCTACAGAGCGCTCCAAGGTTCAGGGTTTCCTTACCGAACAGGGTGGCAGCCTCGGAGGCACTCAAGCTGAACTGGGCCTCGAAGAACTTGGGACCGAATGTGGACATGCCAGCAATGAGTGTGGCTTCGGTRGCCCCCGCCAGGCAGAGCAGGATGAACGTGGGGTTTCTTAGGAGGAACCAGATGGAGCTGGGTGAGAGAGAAGAGAGACCAGAAAAAGGGAGAGGGTCAGAATGGGCCGGACTTTGCATGCAAGGAMCCTGCCATTCCTGWGGCTAYCCAYACACGAAGCGCCCTGTTTTTAAGAGGGCAGTGAAGTGATACCCACATCTATCCCAGAGACATCSGGGGCRGGGGGAGAAGCTGGGCTTGGCAGGTAGTGAACTAATGGCCCCACCATAAGCCTTTGGCACCCCTGTCCACAAGGCTACTCAAACCAGAGACTATGTCACTGCTGTGGCCGATTTCCAGTTTCAGTGGGCGGACACAGKCCCTGAATGGATGAAGTTAGTAATCGAGTCTGGTAGGCACCGGGACAAACTAGCAGAGTGTCTGAGCAAGGGCTAGAGAGACGGTGACCACCAACCAAGTTCAGGGAAGGACAGGGCTAGGAAGGGTGCTACTAAGRGATGAGGGTCACCCAGGAGCTAGGTCATCAAAAGAATGGGGTCTCTAGGAGGTAGGACTCACCAAGAGGCTGAGGWCTCTAATGGGATGGGGCTCACCAAAAGATGGGCCACCAAGAGGCAGGGGGTCACCAAGGGGTAAGAGTTCACCAAGGTATAGGGATCTAGAATGGGTAGGAGTTACCAAGAGAGGTACAGGTTCCCAACCACAAACTATAGAGAGAAGAGGTAGGCATCTTCTGAGTTTGGAAACAGAGGCCTTCAAGGAGTCCGGAGTAGGTCTGGCTAGCTCCCTTTCTCTTGGCCTGTACTTAGGGGACAGTAGCTGTAGACGTAGTAATAGGACTGGCGGTCAGATACAGTCTGCTAATCCCATGGAGACTTTGGCCTGGAGTCCTAAGACTCTAAGACCCCAGCACTGTCGGCGCTAGGTTCCCTCACGTGGCTCTTTCCCTCCATCTGGGGTGTCAAAGACATCAGCCACGCAATGAGGTGGTGACTGACCGGCCTTCCACAAGGCAGAGTGACCAGGGC